>JAJIBD010003393.1:5000-268659 GCA_021461705.1 Cryptotis parvus | reverse complement strand
TGGAGGCTCTGGGCAGGCAGGGTTGTTTGTCACGGGAGGAAGAACAGTCATTGACGAGTGAGCCCACCCAAGCCTTCCTGCACCCACTGCCTCCTCCTCTTTGGGAATGACAGGAGACCCCAGACTCACCAGGAGCTTTTTATTAAATGCTGAAAGTGGAGGGGGACGTGTGTATTTGGAGATCTCAGGGGACCATGTAGCACCTGATGTCCAGGAAAGATGTGAAAGTCCTGGGCCTTTAAGCAATCTGTGCACCGCCCAGAGCAGTCAGGAATGAGGCAATGAGGCAGCCGTTCTCTCTAATGTGAAAGATGCTGAGGCCCCTGCCTCTCTCCCTCTCCCTCTCTCTCTCCTCTCTCTCTCTTCTCTTTCTCCCTCTCTTCTCTTTCTCCCTCTCCCTCTCCCTCTCCTCTCTCTCTTCTCTCTCTCCCTCTCCCTCTCTCCCTCTCTCTCCCTCTCCCCTCTCTCTCTCCTCTCTCTCCCTCCTCTCTCTCTCTCCCTCTCTCTCCTCTCCTCTCTCTTCTCTCTCCTCTCTCTCTTCTTCTCTTTCCCTCTCTCTCTTCTCTCTCCCTCTCCCTCTCTCTTCCTCTCTCTTCTCTTTCTCCCTCTCTCTCTTTCCTCTCTCCCTTTCTCTCTTCTCTCTCCCTCTTCCTCTCTCTTTTCTCTCCCTCTCTCTCCTCTCTCTCCCTCTCTCCTTCTCTCTCCCTCTCTCTCTTCTCTCTCCCTCTCCCTCTCTCTCCCCCCTTCTCTCTCCCTCTCTCTCTTCCTCTCCCTCTCCCTCTCTCCTCTCTCTCCCTCTCCCTCTCTCTCTGTCATCATCTCACGGGAATCCTGTAGTCCACAGATCCCAATGACCTGGACTAGGTCCTCCATCTCTGCTCCTGAAGGCACGGTCCGCTCTGGCAAGAGTCTCCTCCCCAGCTCCTTGGGTTGTCGCTCAGTGCCCTGGAGCTGAGGGACAGTTTCTTGCTCCTTGGGGGCTGTTCCTCAGGACAGCACATGCTCCTTCTCTGGCCTTCCATGAGCCCCGCATAAGAGCTTTTGAGATGCCCAGAGAGTCTGGGAGCCGTCGATGAGGACAGAACAAGTGTCTCCAGGGGCTTAAGGCAGGAGGTAGCTGACTCCAGGGTCTGGGGGTGTCCTTGTGCTCAGGGGCACATCCGTGCCCACTCCTTCCCATGTGCTCTTTATGAAGTTCCCCACACTCAGACTTTCAGTCAAACTAAACAAAAGCAAGGACCCCTGGGAGGGGTGGCTGCCCGCAGAAGGACGGTTGATATGGAGAGGGCTTTGCTTATGGACTCAGCGCTGCCAGCCCGTGCCTTGCCAGGTTTTACACCTTTTCCATGGCTGTTTGTAGAATAATCTGGAAGGACCCTGGACCTGTGGAGCACCCACAGCTGGGAGGTCACTGGCCCTGCTTCATACCTCAGGGCATGAAGGCGTTCTTGGGCTCCGCAAAGCCAGCAAAAGCGGAGGGTCAAAGGGCGAAAGGTGTGGAGCAGTGGACATTAGTCTGAGGGAGCTGTGGGCAAGTCCCCAACACCCCTTTAACCAGAGCCGCTGTTTCCGGATCTGCCCAGGGTTCTGTGACGCTTCAAAATTAGGCTCCATGGATGTTTGTAGAAAACATCCCACCACCTACAAGAAGAAAAAACACGGGAGGGTGGCAAAATAGGCTGTCTTGAAATACCTTGAAAACAACTCATCTAGATTCTTTTGTAAATAGGTTTCTGACTTCTTAAACCTCTTCAAATCTCAGTTATATATTAGTTTATAAATCTTGGATCAAAACCAGTCCAATAAAATGTTATGGGATACATTTAAGTATTAAAAAAATCAATTGCACTTAAGTTTAAAAAATCAATGCTGGAGAAAGGAGGAGACTTGATTTGACATCGGTTCTAATGAAAGAGCGTTTAATCCGGTCAGTGCCGTCTCCACTGCCCGCCTCCAGATGCTCGCCGCCGGGCAGTGGGAGTTTCCGGTGACACTCTGTTGCTTTTCCTCTGTGGAGATCCTGTCACCCCTCCCGTCCTCTCCATTGACTTCCTGGAGGGTGTCATGGGGAGGGGGTGCAGAACTGTTGGGGTCAGAGGTTGGATTTTCCTGTGGAGGTGGCCAGTGTCCCCAGAGCCCCACTGGAAGTGCATTTAGCAGGATGTCCTGGGGGACTTGTGCCACGTCCCTGGACCGGAGTAGCAGTTACCATGGTAACAAGGAACCCCAGGTCCACCCGCAGTGCTGAGGCCCCATCTCTAGGTACCCTTTAGTTTGGTTTGGGGGGCCACACCTGGCCGTGTTAGGGGGCTTATTCCTGGCTCTGCACTCAAAAATCACTTCTGGTGGGAGGGACCCAGGGGATCTATGGGGTGCCAAGGATCAAATCTGGGTTGCTCGCGTGCAAGGCAAGGACCTTAAGCCCTGAACTAGGTCTTCAGCCCCAGGAATGGCATTTTTACACCTTGTATCTTTTCCATAAGGAATAGATGAGATGGGGGGAAAGGAGTGGTTAAAAAACCTGATCCCTGATCAATGGAAATTACCTGAAGAGTAGGAAAGTGGGGATCACATCTACAGCCCAGCACGTCTAAGTTTCCTCTCACTCATCCCAGCTAGTGTGTGGGGTGGGCAGAGACTTGTCAGATCCCCAGATGGAGAAAAGGTATCTGCTTAATGATTAGCCACCAGTTTCTAGCCTGCTGGCAAGGATGCCATCCCAGGCTTACCCCTAGCCCCACACAACGCCCACTTCAGAAAGACACAGCCCCGCCAGCCCCCATTGAGCGGCAGGATGGGGCCATGACTAATCGCCAACGCAGCATTAATCATTGCTTCCCTCCTGCTCTCGAAGCCGCCCCTTCCCTTCTGTCCATCCCGGCCAGCACCGGCTTAACCTTGCTGTATCCGGCCTCACCCACGCCCCAGCATCATCTAGGGGCCCCCTGTGTGAGGCTCCTCTGAGGTCCTCTTTCTAGACAGCATGTGATTCTCTCTGCAGGCAGTGACGTGTGCACAGCCTGGCTCCCATCTTGGTGCACCCGCTGCATTCAGAGATTGCGGGAGCAGCAGCCTGGCCGTGCCACCTCGCCGGCTCCTGCTCCATCCAGGAGCACGTTATCTTGCACATGCAGCCTTGGGTCCCTGCCAGCTTGGCACACGCTGGACTTTAGGGAACAGCCAGGGCAGCCTCTCAGCCAGACCATCGGACCCTGAGTGGGTGGTTATCGCGCCCTCCCAGCGTGCGTGCGTGGCAGCACGGGGCCTCATCTCTCTGATGAGGCTTCAGGGCCCCGGGTGTCGTGGGAGCTCGCGGTGGGTCTAGCACGGAGGAAACGGGGGTGAGGTGGAGGGATGGCTGGGTGTGCCAGCACGGCGGGTGGGATGGAAGGAGTGACACGGAGGGGGTTCAGTAGTGTACCTGATATTTTGTTCCTCAGCTCAGAGCAGGGGACTTTCATAGTGTTTTTTTCTCCCCAGAGATATCCTTGCAGTTTAACTCTTTCTCAGATGCGAATCTTTATTTTAGCCTCCCGTATAGAAGGAAGCCCACCCCCATGGCTCGGTGGTCAGAGAAATGCTCCCTGTGGCCGGCCATGGCGGGTCATTGGGGGAATCCTGTGCCTGGGGGCCGGGCCGGTGGGCTTGACTCACCCTGCGGTAGTCAGGGGGCTATTCCTGGCTCTGTGCTCAGGAGTGACCTCAGCAGTGCTGGGAATCAAACCACGGGACCGTAGCCATCTGCTCTTCCTCTGGCTCCTCTCATATGCATTGGATGTGGCCAGTGGGGGCTGTTCTTCCAGCCCAGTGGCAGAACCTGTGACCTGTCTGTTAGTTGGTTGGGGCGCTTGTCTGTCATCATCCCAAGGTGAGCCTTGGAGTGTGCATTTGAGAGGGGCAGGAGAACAGTTGGGTGCAGTAAGGCCCCCTGAGAGGCTGAGAACTTCCAGAATGTTCCACTAGAGTCACAGGCAGCCTGCAGCAGGCGATGCCTGGAAAGGGACTGGAAAGGGACTGGATTTCCTTGGGTGAGCTGCAGAGTCTGTGTAAAGAGGCCGGGAGGCAGGGAGGTAATAATTGAGGCCACTTTTGCAAACAGCGCGTCTCCAGTAATAATAGCAGTTACTCTCATTATCGGCCGGGCTCTCTGAGGGCTGCTGCGGTGCTGCCGCTCGCCCGCCTGCGAGAAAATGGGGGGTGGAGGGGAGATGTGAATTGAGCAGCGGGGGTGAGGAGGGAGTCTTCCTTTCCAGCCAGGCCGCTTTTCTACTACATCTGAGCACTAAGCTGTTTATTTTTTTCTTATAACGTATTCTCTCTGAACATTGTGAAAGCCAAAGTTGTCTGAAATGAGACCGACTGCTTTCTTAGACTCTATTATGTTGGCCTAATTACATATCAGCAAAATGTTTTCTGGGGCATTGTGTGTAAAACAAAAGAGGGAAAACAACATCTCTATCTTCCCTTCCACTCACAAAGGGATGGGTCCCCCATCCTGCTAGAGGCCTGGGGGTGTGGGTGGGCCTCATGCAGGCTTCCCAAGGCCTCACTGGAATTTGCTCTGGGCCCAGAGACAGCAGGGGAAAGCAGTTCTGGAGGCTTAAACAGGGCTAGGGGGGTACAGCGTGAGCCCCTCGTCCAGGTCTCCTGAAGCTTTGCGTGTGTCCCCTGTCTCTTTGGGAGAGAGAGTCAGTGAGTCCATCAGTCTCTTTGGGAGAGAGAGTCAGTGAGTCCATCAGTCTCTTTGGGAGACAGAGTCAGTGAGTCCATCAGTCTCCCAAAGAGACTGATGGACTCACTGACTCTCCTGTAATGTGACCCCAGGGTGGAGGCCTCCAGACCTTGCAGGCCACCACTCAAACCACGTCCACCGCCCTGCCTGTGTGGCTCAAGGTCCACCTGGCATTTGCCTAGCACAGGTGGAATGTTCTGTCTTTTCAACATGGGCCAGATCTTTGCAAGACACAGCAGGGCTTGGCTTTTTCCCAGAGCTCAGGGTGGTTGCCAGGACACAGTCAAAGCAAGCCCCAGCGTAGCCTGTACATGTGTGCGACCTGTCCTCACTCCGGGCCTGCTCCCTTCTCTTCTCATGAGCTCCCTGAGTGGCCAGGATTTGCTCCAGGAACTGACCATACAGGAGGCTTGGTTGGAGGCTTCCTTCTGCTGGCCCTGGGCAGTGGCCTCTCTGGGCAGTGCTTTCCATCCCACAACACACACACACAGCAGAGCCCATCCCCGGACAGCCTCACCCCTCCTTGAATTTTCGTGTGTGCTGCATGGGAAACCGCTCCAGCTCCCTGCCTTCATCCTACGCTTTCCCTGGCTTCCTGCTCACTAGTTTCCAGGTGCTGCTGTAATTGAAACTTTCTAGAAACAGACTGAAACCACCAGGCGTGGAGGTTTGTGTTCATTAAACCACATTCAAATGCGAGCCACTGGTGGTATGTGCCAGCGTCAATGTGTAAAACAGCACCGTGTGTATTGTTTTCTAGCTCTGGAGGCCTGACTGAAAATGGGTTTTCAGAAAGTCAGAAAGTACAGTCAGGGTGTCTGCAGAGCTGCGTTCTGTTTTTGTGCAGGCGTTGGCTTTGTTTGGGGCACTTGTTTGTTTTGTTGTGGTGCTCAGGGGCTCATGCAGTGCTGGGAGGTTGAACCCAGGCCTCCTGCGTGCAAAGCCTGAGCTCCAGACTCTATTTCCCATGCACAAAAGTCCTTCTCCAGACTGAAGGAGGGTCTGTTCCTTGCTTTGTCCACTTCTAGAGTCCAGGCCCCTCTTAGCCATCTAACCTCTGCCTCCATCCTTGCTTCCGTGAGGACCAGGCTGGATCTCAAAGGTCTAGCACATGTCGGTGTTACGTGAAAGACTCTGGGTTACATACCCGGCACATACGGCACACACACACACCCCACTCAGCTCTGCCTTGCCTCTTCTAAGGACCTCACTGAAGAGGGTGAGCCCACCTTATACTCTGCCCATCTCAAGCTCCTAACGCCTATGGCCATACCACCCTGAACGCGCCTGATCTCGTCAAGCTCCTAATGCCACCCACTTGCCCAATTCTCTTAAGCATGGAAGGGAGTCAGGCCGTGACCTGGCTAACGTGGGCGGCGTGAGTGCTGTTCTCATCTCAGACCATTTCCTGCCTCCGGGCTTGTCACAGGTTCCCCACGCTCGCTGGTCTGGAATGGTATCCTTCCCTCCTGTGCTCCTGACCTGGCAGACCAGGTTCCCGGGCCTTGGGAATCCATCGGATGGATAACATGTTACTCACTCCACCGGTCCACAGTACTGGACGCTTGGGTGGTCTTCGGCGCTGTTGCCAGCAGGTCCTCCAGGGAGTAACTGCATTTGTCATGTTTAACATAGAGGACCAATTCCCAGAAGTGGGGTGGTTGGGTCAGAGGGTAAACGTATTTGTAATTCTGAGAGATACTGTCAAGTTGTGCTCTGCGAGGTCGAAGCAGGACGGCTTCTGCTTGCCATGTTTGAGAATCCTGAGGCCCAGAGCCTGGCAGCAAACAGCTGTCAGGCTGTGCTTTTCCCGTATGATCCGTGAAAATACCGTAGCTCGGGGCATTTTTAACTTGCCCTCTCTAATTGTGCTATTTGGCATTTCTTCCCTTGTGCTTCATGGCCATTGAAATTTCCTTTTCTCTGACTCTCTTCCTTCCCTTATCCATTTTATCGGTTGGGCAACTGCAGTTTTCTAATCAAGTTTTAGGAAGGCCTTTCCTTACAAATATGGCCCTCTAGTTTCATGTGTCTTTTGATGGTCTAATTTGTCTTTCGTCAAGATTTTTTTTTTTTGGTCACCAAATTTATTATTAGTGGTATTATTATTGAATGTGTGTGTGCTTGTGTGTGCGTGAGTGTGTGTGTGTGTGTGTGTGTGGTTTGGGGGCCATACTCAGGTATGCTGAGGGCTTGTTCCTGGCTCTACGCTCAGGGACCACTCCTGGTGTTGCTCACTGTACTGGATGGGGTGCCGAGGATTGGACCCAGGTCAGCCACATGCAAGGCAAGCGCCCTACCTGCTGTGATAGAATCAGCCCCATTATTTACAGATTACGCTTGCTAAAGACTTTTGTAATGTCCCAAACCGACACGCTCATGCTTTCTGTCTCTTACGGGCAGATGCTTAGTGAACACTGTGTGACTCACCCAGACTCAGACACTTTCCCAGCCACGCTGATACTTCAGGGGTTACTCCTGACTTTGCACTCAGGAATTACTCCTAGTGGTGCTCGGAGTATTATGGGGTGCTGGGGGGTCGAACCCAGGCTGGTGAAGTTCAAGGCAAACACCCTCCCGGCTGTACTATCGCTCTAGCCCCACTCCACCTTCTGATTGTAGCTTCTCTCCTATATATAAGCATCTTTCTTGCAGTCTGCTTAAGACCACACATTTCCCCATTTTTATGCTTTTTCTGGATTATTTTGAAGTTTAAAATGGCTTCATATAGAGCATAGACGAGTTGTCTGAGTTCCTGTATTCAGGAGGGTGACATTGTTAGGGGACGCTTTGGCCAGGCATAAGTTTAGGAGTTCCAAGTTTGTAAGTTAATGATGGAGTATTAAGTGTCTTCAAACAGAAACACATATGAGTGTGTGTACACGTATGCACACACACACACATACACACACATACACACACAGACTCAGTCTTTGGCAACAAAGATACTGTGATCAGAGGCTGCAGGAAACTAATCCTCAATTTCCCTGAGGTTTAGAGCGCTGAGTTTGGTCGTTTGGGGCAGAACATTCCAGAACACAGAACTCCTTCTGCACTGTGGCGAGACACCAACCTGCCCCTCTGCTTCAGCGAGCCCAGTAACTGGAGAGATGATGCGGAATCAGGAGATACCACCAAAAAATAAAGAGATAAGATATATGATTCATGAAGCAAAAATAAGATGCTATAAAAAGAAACAATCGAGAGCTAGGAAATAGCTCTGGGGACTTAAAAATAGGGCAGCAGAAACTGAGCGTGCATACTAAGAACACTGGAATAAAGAGCTTTTACAGAGAGTGAAATAAAGAGACAGAAGGAGAAAATGGGGGGTAGGCAAGAAAATCAAAATATCAGTCCTACCTTTTGACTAGTAGAAGGTCCAGAAAATAAGAGAGTAAAGGGGTCAAGCCCAGTGCTTCCCTACGTAAGGCAGCCACCTGCCTGCTGTAGTACTCTCTGGCCCAAAGAGAGGGAGGCGACTCCTAAGCAAGGAAGGCCAGGGTGCCTCCCGGTGAAGTCAGCTTTGCACGGGTACTCAGAGACCAGCAGGGCCGTACCTGGTGGTACTTGGGTCAGCTACATACAGGACCAGGAACCTTCGCCCCTGTACTAGCTCTCTGGCCTCAATACTTATTAATAAAATGTGCATGTACGCCCAGACTACTTTAATCAAACATTAGTTAAGTGTGACGTTAGACGCCTTAAAGCGCAGGATTCTAGTGACTTCCCTGTGTGGTTCCTAGAGAGCAGCTGGAGAGTGTGCTCCAGCAGAAGGCGGGTATCAAGCCGGGAAACATAAAGGCACCAGCCCTAGGCAGTAGGGGACGGACAGTCCCTGTGGGGGAAATGTGTTCAGTGGGGAAAACATAAACTTGGAAATGTGTTTCATGCATGGGATACCTAGTGATGGGCATAAAGTGGAGGTGTTGGCGCATACGGAGTAAATTAGTGTTGGCTGAATGAGGTACAGCCAGGAAGATGGAAAAGAGCAATTGAAACCTTCATTAACTCCCGCAGAAGACAGAGTTGTGTGAAGAAGCCCTAGTTGCAGTGACTCATTTAACCCGGCTCTGAGCACGATCCCTGGTATATAGCAATTGCCTCTAGGAGTCCCAACAATACCTAATCTCAGAAACTCAAGTCCATTTATTTCTTTTGGGGGGTTTTGTTCTTGTTTTATGGTGGCCACAGCTGGTTGTGCTCAGGGTTTACTCCTGGCTCTGCGCTCAGGAATCACTGTTGGTGGGGTTCGGAGGTCCATATGGTTTTCCAGGGGCTTAAGCACAGGTCGGCCGCATGCAAAGCAAGTGCCCTACTCCCTGCACTACTTCCCCAGCCCTCACAAGTTTCTCATAAAAGTGGTGCAGTATTGGCATGTAACCTGTGTGTACCCCCCCATACTTTAAATCATTTCGGGTAACTTCATTACACCTAATGCAGTACATATGCTCTGTCAGCAGTTGTTGTGTTGTATGTTTTTGAGAAGTACATGATAGAAGTCTGATACAGGCTCGGCCACTAGAGAGCTAACTGCTTGTCTATATTTCTGACCAGTGGTTGGGTCCAGGGAACTGCAGAACCATGGAATCAGAGGGCGTATTGTGTTTGCTAGGTTTTGTACATTTCTTTAGTAAGTCACCTTATAGTAAGTCTCAAGTAGGCATTGTGGTTGTGACAACACAAGTCCTGATTTTTGGTTTCATTAAATGATCACTGTTGGAGACACCAAGGAGGAAGACGTTGTAAACGTGTATGGAAGCATCCAGCCTTTATTTCCCAACATAGGAACTCAGAAGAGAGTTCCAAATGGTAAGAAATGACAGTGCCAGGGCCAGGGGGTGGCTCAGAGGTAAAGCACAGGCCTGGCATGCGTGAGTCCTGGGAAGGGGTGACTGATGGCATCTTGGCAGCAGTTTGATAAGAGACTGGAAGTTATTTTTGTTATTTTGTTTGCATGAGGAGACTGAAGCAAAGCCCAGGACACCAGGGCCATGCTAATGAGACACAGCCTGGGGGGGGTCCGCCTAAGGCCAAGGGCTGGAGAGAGAGTACAAAGGTTTAGACACGTGCCTTGTGTGTGGCCCGGACAATGGTTTGAATCCCGGCACCACAGAGAATCTCCTGAGTCCCCCAGGCGTGTCTCCTGGATCGCCACCAGAGTGCTCTTTTCTCCCAAAAATTCCAGGGTTCAAGATGTTCTTTTCCAGTCTTGTGGTGTTGGGAACCACCAGCGTCATCCCAGTAGTGCTTGGGGCAGAGCTTGGGTGTCTGTGGGGCTGCGAGCAAACCCAGGCAGGACTAGCTCCTGCCGCCTTCACTGCAGTCACCTGGCCCAGAAAACAGAAGCATTTTGGCAGAGGCGTCCTTGGCTAAGGTGCTCGTTTTCTGTGCAGGGTGAGGGTTCAGGAGCGCAGACACAGACCCTAATCCTTGTTTCAGGGCCAGCGACCTTCCCAGAGACCCCACCCACGGCCCACACTTAGCAAAGGGGATATTACCTGCAGTTGTGATTAAAGAACAGAGGCCTTTCTTTTCAAATTGTTCTCCAGGTTGCTTCCAATCACTGAGGCTAGAGAAGGAAGAAGGGCAAAGGGACACTTAGGCACCTTCCCGCCACCTCCTTCCCACCCCGCCCCAGAGCTCTTTCAGAAGCAATCAGTGGACCAATGCATTTCCTAGCGGCGTGTTCTGGTGTCACCGTTTCTGGAGGGTACGGGGAGGTTGTCCGCATGTCCTATGGCTCTAGTGATTTGCAGCCAGCAGAGAAATGAGACGGGAACAAAGGCAAAAAGAGCCGTAAATACAAATGAGTTCCTTTGACACACGTTAGGGGCAGAAATAGAAAAAAATCATAGGGCATGCACACTCCTTCTTTTAAAAACATTTTTTCACAGCTCCAGGTGTGATGGGAGATTACGAAGCTACACAGGAGAGTGGAGAGTTAATTAAAAAAAATGTTGCTCCTGCTCGTGGCCAGCGCAGCTTTTCTGTTTGATAAGCGGCTGGCTGTGGAGTCTGTTTGTGCCCGCGCCTCGCTGCAGAGGGCGCAGACGCGCAGATGAAAGGGGGCCCCTGCCATGCGGACAGACACCCACCTCCTCCTGCCGCTAATGGACTTGAAAGCTTCTTCACCGCCTGCACAGGGCTCATGGCATATTCCAGAAATGCCTGCTCCTGACTATTGATAATATGCAAAGAGGCTTTGATAGATGCTTATGGAAAACCACTTTTAGCAGTAATTAAATCAAGGCCTGCCCGGAGGCGGGGGCCTGGCGGAGCGTGACACCTCGCCCACCTGCTTTGCTTGTCCCTCTTCAGCGCAGAGTGACAGCCCCACATTAACACTTGCGACTGGACGGGCTCTCACGCAGCCTGCCCTTTTGTTGTGTTTTCCCTTCGCCTTTGAGTCCTGATGCTTCTGCCTCCTCTGGCTGACATCCCCTACCCTGAGGGGGTGGAAACCCCATCCTGCTGTCATTCTCTGAGTGACAACATGAAATATACAGAAAGTGCGCTGGGGGCCCTGCCCGAGTTGCGGCTCAGGCTCCGGCAGGGGCCGGCCATTGTCTTCAGTCTCCTGGTGCCTGCAGAGAACCCCCTGGCACAGTCACCAATAAAAGAACTCCATTCCGCCTCTCGGGGCTTTGTCAGGCGCCAAAGCTTGTCCTGGTTGCCATGGCTACTGTCTGATTGTGCCGCGATGGTCCCCGCTCCTGATAAAGTGGGAAGGTTATTCTTGATAGACCCAAGTAATCATAACCCCGCCAAGCTGGAGGAGGGGCCCCCCCTCCCCAGACCTCTCTCTAACTCAGGCCACAGGCTGGGGGCAGGCTTGGGGGCTACGGCAGCCTCAGCAGTAGGATCTGCCAGGCTGAGGGACTTGGGCCCTGCTGGTCTGGAAATGGGGGACCCCATGTGTCCGGGGGCTGCTGGGCCACCAGTGCCTCCTTTGGCCTGACGGGGACAGAATGAGGCCTTGGTCTCTCGCCCCTGCATCCCCTGGACATGCATGGGTGGGATGATGGCACGTAGGAGCCGGCAGCTTCTGGCCCAGAGCTGCTGACATTACCTGCTTGCCTCATTGTGCTTCTCACACCGGTCTGGGGGGCTCCTTAAATCAGCTTCCCTGGCCCCAACTGGGAAGCTGGGGGTTCCCAGGCAACTGTACATGACCTACTTCTGTGCTAGGCCCCATGTCTCTGAGAACTGCTGAGGGAGGGAAGATTGATCTGTACTCACCGTGGAGAGCTGGACGTCGCATATTAGGGCTTGGTTATTAGTAGACTATTAGTGACTTGGGTGCCCCACTAGGACCTGGCACCCGAGATGGTGCTTGTCCAGACCTCTTGGGAGGTCAGGCTGGGCAGATGCTGCTGGCCCCTGCCATAAGCCCACCTCTTCCGGCGCTACACCCTTGGGCTCCCGATTTGTGCATGCTAGGGGACCCAGGCCTCTCCTCGATGCCACATCCCAGACGGGCCACCCTGTGAGCCCCAGAAGCCTGCCTTTACCAGGCGGCCGCCATACCTCTGCTAAGCCTACGGGTCTGTCTGCAGATACCTGGGCAGGGTCCTTCTGCATTTCCGGGGTCATCTCAGGTTGTAAAGTCAGTGACAGGCCAGTGGGACAGGCAGGGGCTGTGTGTACCAGACTGCAGGGGGCCGTGGAGTAGGGGAATCCTAAGAAAGGCCTAGAAACTGCCTCACTGGCCGTTGAGCGTGGACAAGCTCACTGTTGAGCTCAGCAGGAGCAGGACTGAGGTTGTAGATAAAGGCCAGTGTGGTCTCCACGGGCCCTCAACAGGAGCAGGACTGAGGTTGTAGATAAAGGCCAGTGTGGTCTCCACCGGCCCTCAACAGGAGCAGGACTGAGGTTGTAGGTAAAGGCCAGTGTGGTCTCCACCCGGCCCTCAACGGGAGCAGGACTGAGGTTGTAGATAAAGGCCAGTGTGGTCTCCGCTGGCCCTGACTGGGCAGGAAACAAGGAGGCTCAGTGAGCCGCGGACCAGGCTGCAGCACATGGGCAGGCAGGGGGTTACCTGTGGCTTGTGCACGTGTGGTTTGTGAGGTATGTGTATGGTATGCCTGTGTGTGGTGTCTGTATCAGTATGTGTGTGAACATGTGTGTGTGGTGTGTATGCCGTGTGTGATGTTTCTGTGGTTTATATGTGGTTATAGTATGAATATTTGTGTGCTACATCCATGGAATTTTTGTGTTAGGTATATGATATGTGTAGTATATGTAGGGATTCTTGTGTATGTGGCATGTCCGTGATATGTGTATGTGTGTGATAGGGTATGTGAATATATAGATATAGATATATATATATATATATATATATATATATATATGAGTGGTTTATGGTATATAAATGTGTGTCTTTGTGTGAGGTTTGTAGTTGTAGGCAGTGTGTATGTATTGTATACGCAGGTATTGGGAGGTGGAGTGTGTGAGTATTGGATGATATGTGGCTATTGGGTGCATTAGGTATTGGAGGGTGTAGTTGCATACAGGTATGGGGGCGTATATGAGTGTACTGGGATGTGTGATGTATGTGGGTGTAGGGGTGAGTGTGTGTTATATGAAGGTAGCAGGTTGTGTGGTATATGTGGGTGTTAGGGGATGTGTATGCAGGTATGGGGCTGTGTGTGAGTGTATCAGGGTGCATGTGGGTATTGGGGGTGTGTATGCAGGTATGGGGTGTGTATGACTATATTGGGGTAAGTGTGGTATATGCGGGTATCGGGGTGTGTATGCAGGTATTGGAGGGTGTAGTGTGCAGGTACAGGGGTGTGTATGACTGTATTGGGGTAAGTGGTATATGCAGGTATCAGGGGTGTGTATGCAGGTATTGCAGGGTGTAGTGTGTGCAGGTATGAGGGTGTGTATGACTGTATTGGGGTAAGTGTGGTGTATGCGGGTATCGGGGGTGTATGCAGGTATTGGAGGGTGTAGTGTGCAGGTATGGGGGTGTGTATGTCTGTATTGGGGTAAGTGTGGTATATGCAGGTATTGGGGGTGTGTATGCAGTTATTGGAGGGTGTAGTATGTGCAGGTATGGGGTGGGGTGTATGACTGTATTGGGGTAAGTGTGGTGTATGCAGGTATCGGGGTGTGTATTCAGGTATTGGAGGGTGTAGTGTATGCAGGTATGGGGTGTGTATGACTATATGGGCTAAGTGTGGTATATGCAGGTATCGAGGGTGTGTATGCAGGTATTGGAGGGTGTAGTGTGTGCAGGCATGGGTGTGTATGCCTGTATTGGGGTAAGTGTGGTATATGCAGGTATTGGAGGTGTGTATGCAGGTATTGGAGGGTGTAGTATGTGCAGGTATGAGGGTGTGTAGAACTGTATTGGGGTAAGTGTGGTGTATGCAGGTATTGGGGGTGTATATCGGTTTGGTAGGTGTGGTTGGGTGGTTGTTGGGGAAGGTGGAGCGGTATTGGGGTGTGTATGCAGGTATTGGAAGGTGTAGTGTGTGCAGGTATTGGGTGTGTATGCAGGTATTGGGGTAAGTGTGGTATATGCAGGTATCGGGGTGTGTATGCAGGCATTGGGGGTGTTGGGTGGGGGGGGGGGTGAGGGTGTAGTGTGTGCAGGTATGGGGTGTGTATGACTGTATGGGGTAAGTGTGGTGTATGCGGGTATCGGGGTGTGTATGTAGGTATTGGAGGGTGTAGTGTGTGCAGGTTGGTGGTGTGTATGACTGTATGGGGTAAGTGTGGTGTATGCAGGTATTTGGGGTGTGTATGCGGTTTGGGGGTGTAGTGTGTGCAGTATGGGGTGTGTATGACTGTATGGGGTGTGTGGTATTCGGTATTGGGGATGTATATACAGGTTTGAGGGTGTAGTGTGCAGGTTGGGGTGTGTAGACTGTGGGGTAAGTGTGGTTATCAGGTGGGATGTATACGGTATTGGAGGGTGTAGTGTGTGCAGGTATGGGGTGTGTATGACTGTATGGGGTAAGTGTGGTATATGCAGGTATCGGGGATGTATATACAGGTATTGGAGGGTGTAGTGTGTGCAGGTATGGGGTGTGTCTGACTGTATGGGGTAAGTGTGGTGTGTGCGGGTATCGGGGTACTACTGCTACGTGCTGAGTGAGGCAGAGACACTGCTGATATGTCGGTGTCATTTATGGCACCAGAACAGTGAGTTGTCCTGTGCTTCAATTGAGTCTCTCAGACAGGGCGATTGTGCCTCTCTGGCGGAACTCACAGGAGACACTATCCAAAGCAGAATCCTGCAAAATTAATGGATCTGTCCCTTGCCTGAGGATCCCAGCGGAACTTGGCTGGCGTCAGGCCCATAGAGGGCTCCAGCCGGGTTGGTGGGATGGTAGAGCAGAGCGGCTCAGTCCGCAGGTGCAGGCAGGGCCCAGCAGCCCTCACAGCGGCTTTCGTCCCCAGGGTGTGGAGGTGCAGACCGACTACGTGCCCCTGCTGAACTCACTGGCGGCCTACGGCTGGCAGCTCACCTGCGTGCTGCCGACACCGGTGCTCAGGACAACCAGGTAACCGTCAGGGCACTGTGGACGCTTCACGGTGATCCACTGGGAGCATGCGAGGGCTGAGCACAGTCTGTGCTGGACACTGGTCTTGACCAGCACCTGTCTCTCACCTGATACCCTGGGGCAGGCTTGGGGAGTGGGAGCGGATGTGACCCCACCAGCTCTCCAGGGGAAGCGGCTGTGCAGGGGTTTCAGGTTCTTTATTTGTGGGGAGCGTCCCCAGCAGTGCTCAGGGCCCCAGGCCTTCTCGCAGCCATCCTCAGCTAGGCCAGACAGCTCCGTGCTGGGGTCCGGTGACGCAGCTCTGTGCTCTCCAGCAGGGCACCCGGCAATGCTGGCGGCCACCGAGACCACATGGTACCAGAGCTCAGACTCGGGCTCCAGGCGCCGGCTCACACAACAGCCCTCTTGATTTCAATCACCCTGTCAGAGCGTGTCCCAGCACTCTGCTTCCCACACGAGGCCCAGCCTGCTGTAGATGGGCCCTCGGGGCTGGGGGCCTGGAGCGCTCGGAGCCACGAAAGCTGCAATTCCTCCTCCTTGTGTCCCAGGGAAAGAGACATTTCTAGGCAAAATCCCATTTACTCCCCAAATGCATCCCTGGGAATTGTCATTAAGCCCATTTCAAGGCTAACAGAGGTTGGAGAAGTCCCCCACAGTCATGGACAGGCTGTGAGGAGCCCCTAAAGAGGACGGACTCAGGCTCTGCTCGTGGTACTTGAAGTTCAGGTTCACAGTCATTGGTCCACTCTCGGCTCTGTCCTCCCTCCCTTCCCCACAGCTGTCCCCTTCCACCTGCTTCCAGCAGGCCTTGGAGTCTAAATGAGGCCTCCAAACTCCTGTGCAGGGCTGTAGCAGAGCCCCATTTTACACAGGAGGAAACTGAGGCCCGTTGACTCCTTCTCATGCCTGAGGCCACACTGCCAGGATGCTGCAGGTCAGGCGAGGCGCTCAGCCCGCAGCATCAGTCACGCCTCCTCCACCAGGCAGCCTCCTGGCTAACCCCTAAGGATGCTGCCCGCCCCCCACCGCCCAGGCCCTCAGTGCTCCTCACCCAAGTGTGCTGGGGAGGCCGCGACAGGCATAAGAGACTAATGAGCACTGACGGAGGGTGAAGGATGAGGCGGCAACCGGTGCCTTTCCTGGGCCCCTCACACCCCACCTCCCTCCTGACACCAGACTCAGGGTTTGAGAGCCCACGAGTCAGTCTGCAACCATCAGGCCACCAGCAGCTTCAGTGGGCACAGTGCAATGCAAGCGTGTGGTCTAAAGGCCACCCCAAGACCTGCCAAGGGCTAACTGTCCACTGTGAGTCAGTTTCTGGGGCTCAGAGGGGGACCATGGCCATCCCCACCTTTCCAAGGCTGAGGATCACTAGGATGTATTTGAGGGGTGCCCCAGCTGGCTCAGACAGGCGTTTCTCCGTTGTTCTTCACTGTATCACTGTCTTCCCGTTCATCATCGAATTGGCTCGAGCGGGCCCCAGCAACATCTCCATATGTCCTGTCTCATGCTAGTAGAGCCCAAGGGCCCCTGCTTGCTCCAGGAACATAAAGAGCCTCAAACCATTCCATCGGGTCATGGGAATGAGGTCTAAAATTGTCAGTTGTTCTTACTGAGAAATAGTCCTACGAGCACCCCCTAGAGCGGTCCATGTACCCCATACAGAGGGGAAGCGCTCACTCCTTCCCTGCCTGGGAGAACTCTGCTCTTGAGGCCAGGCAGGAAGGCAGCAAGGCCCACTCCATATGAGAGGGCCCACACCACCCCCAGAGCCAACTCGAATATGTGGAGCCCCCTCTTTCCCCTTCATGGCCCGTGGATGGACATGTAGCCTTCGAAGAGGACGATCAGAGAAGGTGGCAAGGGAGGTGGGGCCATCTCCTGGACAGCGTCTCTAGAGGACCCTGTCTTCAGGGAGGAAGGCATGGTCACTGCCATCGGGGGGCTCCTGTGCGAGACCTGGCTCGTGCCCCCAGCTGGGACCTGCTGACCCTGCGCAGGACAGAGGGCACTGGGCCGAGCTCTCCCTCGGTCCCCTCTGCCTGCCCTGGAGCCTTGATCCCAGAGTCCAAGAACAAGGCCTGCAACTGCCCACCCAAGACCATGGCCCACCTTCATTTGGCCACGGTGCTGGCTGGTTCCTTCCTATCTGCTTCCCAGGGACCCCCCCCCCAGAGTGATACTGGGGCCCTTGGCAGCAAGAGGGGAGGGCCTAGGGGCAGGGGGCCTTCCGGTGAGGGGGAAGGGGGTGTCTGCAGGAAGAACCGGGCTCACTCCACTGTGTGTCCCACAGGGAGGGCAGCGTCTCCACCAAGCAGATCGTCTTTCTTCAGAGACCCTGTCTACCTCAGAAAATGAAGAAGAAGGAGTCCAAGGTGAGTGGGCCCGCCTGTGCCTGCCCCCGGGCTCCCCCCCCCAGCACCCCTGGACCCCACCTGAGGCTACCAGCAGGGCCTGGGGCAGCACTGCAAGCCTTGTCTGTCCGCCTGCCATCAGACCAGAGCAGGAGAGGAAGCTGACCAGGAGGGCTCTGTAGGGAGGTCCCAGCGCCAGCCCAGAGTTACATCTCCCGGAGTCCTGCTGGGCTCGAGCCCGACTCCGCCACACAGCGTTGGGGGGCTCTTGGCAGAGAGATGCTGCCAGAACCTTCCAGGATGATCCCTGGCTGACCTGGGGGTGCCTCACTGGACCCCACGGGATGTGGCCACACAGTGACCATAGGAGACTGGCCGTTCTCAAGATGTCTCTCACACAGGGCTCACACCAGCTCAGCCATCCTTGGGTGCCTTTCCTGGGGGTTTCTCGGCTGCTCGGAGACCCCGCCAGAGCCTGTCCCCTGGGTGGCTAAGGCCAGGCTTACCGGCAGAGCACACCCGCGCCATACTCCCACCTACTAACACTGTGCCCACATGGTCCCACGGGTCTCTGAGGCCACCCTGGAGAACCGGGCAGGGGGCACATATTGGCGCAGCCCCTCGCTGGGCAGCTGACCCAGTAGGCTAGTGGGAGGGACACCAAGGATAAGGTGTCTTGGTGCCAGAGGGGTTGGGGTACAAAGGAAGACCCGCCTTCTAGCTCCAAGTGTTGATGGGACAGCTGACAGCTCCGAGCAGCAGAAGGTAGTTGCCGATGCCACCATTAGCCAGCGGGGGCTGGTAGCCACCAGTTGGAGGACAGATTGGCCAGGCCACTCACTGTCACGGCACACTGACTCTCAGGGGACACAGACACCAGACTTGTTTATTCTGGGCCACACCTGCTGTGCTCGGGGCTTATTATTGGCCCTGCACTATGGTATCAGTCCTAGCAGGGATTAGGGAACCATCTGGGGACCGGGGACTGGGCCCGAGTCAACCACATGCAAGGCAAGCGCCCTGCCCGCTGTACTAGCCCTCCGGCCCAACACCTCCCTTGCTCAAGCCTTGGGGTCAGAAATGCAGTTGACCCTTGAGTAACACACAGGCTTTGGGGGTGCTGAACCTGCGTTCTGAGCCTGCAGCCTTCACTGCAGTTGCCTACGGCTATCAGCAAAGCGCCTCTTGTGTGCAGTGTGATGCGCAGCTTAGAGCAAAGAGAAGGCTCCCAAGGCAGCTCCAGGAGGACACATGCAGGGTGACGGCTGGACCGAGCTGTGTGTGTCTGTCACGGTGTGCAGGGAATCGGGCTGCTGCTGGGTCAGCCTTAAATCCGAACCCGTGCTGGTTGTGATGTTTCCAGTGGTTGATTCCAGCTTAAAGCAGGCAGAGAAGGTGGCTCGGTGAGGGGGTGACGGCGTAGGGAGGAGGAAGATGGAGAGACGAGGGGCGAGCTGAGCTGGGGTCTCCCCGCTGCTTCTCACGCCCCGAGCCTCAGACTGCAGGCCCCGAGAGCCGCCACACCTCCTGGAGAGCCCGTTCAAAAGGCAGAGACTTGGGCCTGGGCAGGTAGGTCAGGGTCCAGGGGCTTGCCCTCCCTGCTGCCGGCCCTGACCTGATCCTTGGTGTGATGCCAGATACCGGTGGTCTCCTGGGCATTGCCAGGTATAGCCCTGGAAGGCCCAGGGTGGCCCGAGCAGCACCGCACACGCGCCCTCCCACTTTGGCTCTGCTTCGCTGCCTGCTTGACCTCACACGTGCCTGGCAAGCGCCCCAGCCCAGCCCCACCACGTCATCTTCCTCCTAGCCAGTTTCCCAGGCACTGTGCTGAGAGGTTGACACCACCAGATGTTCTCAAAGTCTAGGGGGTGGGTGAGGGGTATTGGTTGATTTAACGGCTGGTGTCTGTGGCGACAGAAGAGGAGGCCTGGGAATCTGAGAGGAAGCATGTGCTCTAGTGGTCCTGGGCCCCCAAGAAGCCAGCTGGGCTAAAACGGTGCTGTGAGGGAACAGGTCTGAGGCACCCCATTGCCTGTAGAGCGAGTCCAGTGTTGGAAGCTCAGGGTGTGGGTGGGAAAAGCTCAGCATGTACCCCGAGGGGTGTCGGCTAACATCGAAGAGAATAATAGAGAAAGGACCCTGGGGGCCACCCACCCAACCCTGGAGGAAACTCATTTGGGGCCACTTGAGGAGGACAGCAGCCATGGTATAAACCCTTTTATTTATTTATTTTGGTTTGGGAACCATGCCCAACAGTGCTCTGGGCTTACTCCTGGCTTGGTGCTCAAGGATCACTTCTGGCAGGCCTTTAGGACCCTCTGGGAGCCTCAAGAGGAAGCCGGGGATCAAACCAGGATTGGCCATGAGCAAAGCAAGTGCCCTACCCACTGTACTATCTCTCTCGGGCCTGCCACGTCCAACACTAACCTCAGCATGCACCTCACTCCTCAGCTTCTACTTTAATGGAATATTCTCCAGTACAGGTCTTGACTCCAAAACTGGGGACGTAGGATGTGTTCAGTCTCGGACCCCTGTGATCCAGGCTGTTTTGTTGGAATAGATGTCTGTTCCTGGGAACCTGCAGAGGAGCAGGTTCCTACAAACTGTGCGTCACACTCTTTGGGTTTTCCTAGCACAGTGCTCAGAATTAGTCACAAGGTGGTTAAGCTTTAATAAATCTTTTCCCATTGATGCATCTGCTGACTCCCGGGCTCCCAACTCCAGCCCAGCAAGATGTCAGCAGAGCTGAAGGCTAAGGGCTAAAATGGAAAATTGGAGAGAAAGAGAAAGACAGAAAGAGAGAGAGACAGAGACAGAGAGAGAAAGAGAGGGGGGGTGAGGGAGGGAGGAGTCGAGTCTGGCATGGAAAACAACGATCAGAGTGTGGCCGTGTGCCTCCGTCACTGACTTGCCCCACGGGGCAGGCGCGCTGCAGGCCCCAGCTCTGGGCCTCCCCTCAGCCCCAGGGCTCCCTTCACTGACTCCCTGTCCACCTCCTCTCCTGGGGGCTTTCTCACCTGTCTGCCTCTATCACAACTGGGCCTGTCCTGAAGATTTTTTGGCTGCTGCTTGCTGAGCGTGGACCCTGTCACCCTGTCTTTGGACTTTATGTCTTGGGGGCCCAGGCTCCCTGCCAAGTGTGGACTAACCCTGGCCGAGATGGAGGACAGCTTGTTCTCTCATCATTTTGCTCAGGAGGATTCGGGGGCCCTCTCATGTTTGGGGAGCAGCAGACAGGTCCTCCCGAGTTGTTTCCTGTAGGACACACTCCCTTCCTGAGCTCAGGGCTCCTCTCTGCGTCTTCCCGGGATTCCCTCTCACCCGTCATTCTTCCGTGTCTCAAGCTCATTGGCCCAGATTCATTCCAGGCAGCTGTAGGGTCCCAACCATCAAGCCCGACCCGACCTCCCTCACCTCCTCTGGCACTGAGGTTTCCGCAGGCCACAGGCTCATCGGACTTTGAATATTGTTCCGTTTCTTCCTTAAATGAATCTCTCTTCCTGGAAATCAACTGGAAGTGACTGGAGTGGGGACCCCAGTGCCCCCTCTGGAAATGCAGAGCCTGTGTTTTGACCCTGAGACAGGACTGGTTCGCCCTGAATCTCAGTGTCACCAGACTGGCTATGCTACATGGCCCTGCTCTTCCGTGGCTGCTCCCAGCCAGGCATAGGGGTGGCCCCACAGCTCCACGGGACAAAGGCATCCCTGACTTGGCAGAACACGCATGTAGCATCTGCAAGGCTGGTGCAGAGTCAGGCCCACAGGGATGATCACAGCAGTGGGTCACTGGACCACCCACTAAGGCAGAGCTTGGCAGCCGTGGCTCGTGACCAAATCCAGCCCCAGCCACGTGCCTGGATCCTGATTGAGTCACACACAGCCACACTCCTCGGTTCCCATATATCAGGAAAGCTGGTTGGCTGTAGTTGGGACCCTGTGGCCTGCAGAGCCTCGAGTGTTCATCATTATAGGACTTATACAAAAAAGAAGGTTCCCTTGATTTAATAAATTATAGTTAACGCTCCTTATGGTATAGATGAGAAAGCCATTAGATAGGGGTGTAGTGCGAACGTGCTAGATATAGGATTCCACACAGCTCTGTATATCCCTTCAATACTGCCTATTGTACTTCACACAGTATTAGAATATAATCAACTCATGAGGGGTAATTCATCACACAAGGTATGTCACTCAGAGTCTGATCCATATAGTTTCCCAAACACTTAAGTTAGGATCAGCCCTGGAATGGTTCCTGGATGCTAGATGCAACCCAGAACAGTCCCAGGATGCTAGAGCAGGATGCAGCCTGGAACAGTCCCAGGATGCTAGAGCAGAATACAGCCCAGAATGGTCCCAGGATGCTAGAGCAGGATGCAACCCGAAACAGTCCCTGTATGCTATAGCAGGATGCAGCCTGGAACAGACCCAGGATGCTAGAGCAGGATGCAGCCTGGAACGGTCCCAGGATACTAGAGCAGGATGAGCCCGGGACGGTCTCTGATGCTAGAGCAGGATGCAGCCCAAAACAGTCCGGGAGGCAGAGCATGTGCATTAGAGAGGCTGCAGATATAGCCTCTCAGTGAACTGACTCCTCCTGCTTTTTGTTTCCCTTTTGGGGGGGTCATACCGCCCGATGCTCAGGAGTTACTCCTGGCTCTTAACTCAGGCATTACTCCTGGCGGTGCTGGGGGACCATATGGGATGCCGGGGATCAAACCCAGGTTGGCCGCATGCAAGGCAAACGCCCTCCCCGCTGTGCTATTGCTCCAGCCCTCCTCCTGCTTTTATACAGTCCTCGCTGCATCTTTAACAGGCAGACGGGATCTTTGGGGTCACTCTGAGCCCAGGTGGACTTCCCTGGTGGTGGTAAGGTGGGGAAGCACTTGGCTCCCGGCTTCCGCCAGTGTAGGGCATTTATGTGGCATATACTTAAGGGGAGCACTCTAGGGAAAGGAGAGCAAGAGGGCTGAGGGTCAGACCGGCTGCAGCAGCCATACCCACCTTGAGTAGCTCTGGGCTGCGTCAGCCCATAAGGGTTGTCCTGAGCCGGATACGAGGAGGTGCCCACCGGGCAGTCAGGGCCCGGAGGAGGGGAATGTGACCTTGCTGAGATTCAGGGGTGCTCAGAAGGCTCTGTGAAGCTCTCAGCCCCCCCCCCCCCACACCCAGGCCCTGTAGCTCAACCATGGGAGTGTGCCAGGCTGCGCCTGGTGGTCTACGCCACTGGGGAGGGAAATGAATAGCTGAACCCTAGTACTTAGGAAGGGTGGACCCCAGCTTCTATTCTCAACCTGCTTCTCCAAAGTCCAGGACTTCAAAGCCTCCTTTTCCAGTCCTGGGTATGAGCCCAAATTGAAAGAAATTCCCTTCCTCCTCTGCAGAGCCCTGGGAGAGCCACCTGCGCAACTTGACCACAGGTGCTTGGGGCCAGCCAGCGCCTTGCTGTCACCTTGTGTTTGAGATCACAGGAGGGGGTGGGGCTGCTACAAAAGTTCAGGGCTCATGGGTGGGCTGCATGTATTCATCCCCCCCCCTCCGATTTCTAGTTTCAGTGGCGATTCTCCCGGGATGAGATGCACAACCGGCAGATGCGAAAATCCAAAGGCAAGGCCGCGCCAGAGACAAGCGGCAGCGGAGGAGAATGAGGAAGAATCTAGAAGAGCCATTTTCCAAAGCCGAGGGCGTGGGAAACTGCGTGGCAGGCCGGCCACAGGAGGACAGCGCCTCGAAGAGCCGAGGGGCCACGCGGGGAGGGCCCAGGAGAAAAGGGAGGTGCCCGAGGACAGGGCCATACAGAATGGCCCAGCGGGTCACTCAGGCTCTGAGCCCGGAGACGAAGCCCTGAAGGGTGGCCCAGAGGACGCGGCTGTGGAGCCCGGTCCTGAAGATGACAATTGAGCCTTGGGAATTGGCAGCCACCCAGGCCCTGGCCCGCCACAGCCGGCTGGGAGCAGGTTGCCCTGAATGTCGTGTGTTCCCCTTGGCTTGGCTTCACCTCTTCTTGTGCGCTCACCGGCTCCCTCACTGTGTTGGTCACATCCGTCCACCTATGTCGTGGTGCCCGGTTCAGAATGCAAGAGGTGGGATGATTGAGTCCTTCAGACCCCAAGCCTGGAGGCCGGCCTGGCTCCACCAGGGAAGGGTTTGGATCAACCAGTGCCTGTTTCCACCCCCACGGGAGCATTCGGGCCAGTCCATGGGCCTCCTGGGCTACAAACCAAGGCGATTGGTTGTTGGCTCCTGCCGGGCCAGTTTCCACCCTCCTCCCTGCCCCCCCAGCTGCCCTTCTCCACGGAAATCCCTCAGACCCTGCTGCTTTGGCGAAGACAGTGACATGGGGGAGAGCGCCCCACCTTTGGCTTTTCTCAGTGTTCCCCCTAGATACTGATAATCCGGAAGTAAAGAGGTAATTCTGTCTGTGCACCTGCTTTGCAGAATGTCCAAGAAAGTATTGTGTTAGTCTTAATGCCAAAAAGTTTTTAAGCGTTTTGTATTCAGCACATTTGAACACATCATATGAACATGTTTTTTCTGTTGTTTTGAGGTGACCCGGCTGTTGGAGAGGCCTGTTGTGTGCTATTTTAACCTGTGTCATTGGCCAAGATGTGGCCCATGTATGCGCTACGTGTTTTCTATTGTCCAGAAAGTATTGTTAAGGCTTTTAAGTAGGTGCACCTGCAACCCTGGCGAGAGACTCGCGTGTCTTCTAGACTAAACAACAGCCTGTCTCTCCTCTTGTTTAGTTACTTAAAGCAATAAATCATCTATGAGTTCGGTGCATCCTGAGTGTTTATTGTCACGAGGCAGTCTTCACCCGGGCCCGGAGAATTTTATCCCATTTCTTCATTCACTTTTTAAAAAAAAAAAATTTTGGTAAGTTTCTAACTCCTGACAGTGTAAGCTGGGAGAATGAAAGTTCATCATGTTTCAGTTGTTGAGAAATGCGTTGTATTCCTTCCTGCCCCAGCCGCAGTGACTAGGTCCTTGTTGGTCCTGGAACCTGTTGGGGGCCACACCGTTATTGAAGCTGGGCCCTCATTTTGCCTGGGGCTCCTGATGAGACTTTAGAATAGGACGTTGCAGGAGCGGAAACTCATCACCTCACCTCCTTCCCTGGTAACTTCTGTGTTCGCATGCTGTCTCCGCACCATGAAGGGAGCAGTGACACGGCATCCTCGGGTGCCTTCATGGTATGTGTGTTAGGGGGCCAGAGAGAGTACAGAATTTAAGGTGCACGTCTTGCTTGCAGCCGACACTCCCCGTCGCCCTTGCCCGGCCTGCACTGTAGCAATTGCTCACCCGTGTTTGCTGTCCCACCTCCCCAGGCGGAAAAGAGGTGGCCCCTCCTGACTCCTGCACCTCAGTCCTACTTGCCATCTTTATAAGCACAGAAAGGCTTAGACTCCATTTCCCCAAATATGGCAAACTACTGGCCAAGGAATAGGACACTTACTTGTATGCAGCCCGTACCCCCCCACTGGAGCCCCTATCACCAGCGGGGTGATCCTAGAGGCCCCAGGCATCGGTGAGTCCCTAGCACTGTATCCTCAGGCCCTTGCAGTGGCCACCAGCCCAGTTAGTTGAGAATCGGTGGGTAAGGACCCCCCCACCGGTGGATAGGGGATCCCCCAGCCCCTGCACCTAAAACATGGGCTACGTGCTTGGTCTTGTATGGACCAGGTGTGTGACCAGGTGCCACGGCGGCAGAGATCAGGTCCTGCAGCTCCTCCTGCAGTCTGGCCGTGTGGCGGGACAGGCCAGTGTGGCTCCTCCCAGACCTCATGGTTGTCACCACCCAGGCCACACAGACACTGCTCCATCTGAGCTGCCCCGACACAGGCCAGGGTCCTAGACAGGCGCCGCCGCTTGGTCTTTGCTGGAATGTGGCGGTTCACCAGCAGCCAGTGCCGGCCCAGCCCTCGACTCACACAGCCCCTTGCTCCAGGAAGTCACCATGTATTTGCTCATGGCTTCTAGCTGGAGACATAAATCTGAGTCCTACTCTGGTCTGCATTTTTCTCCCATCTCTGAGCAGGAGGTATCAGGCTTGAAGGGACGGACTTCAACAAAACATTAGGAGACTTTCTAACCCGTTTCTCATGGAGCACGTTTTATCCATTCTTTGATCTAAGCGTTTGAGTCAAAGCCTGGCCTAGACCAGTGCCTGTCAGGAACTGCCATCTGTGCCAGAATGGCTATGGGCAGGAAGACACTGACCTGAGGTGTCCAGTGTCAGGGTGGCGGGGACCAGGCAGGCTCAGCCAAGGCATCTGGGCATCAAGCAGGTCAAGATCAGCTGGGACTAAAGGAGACATGGTGAAAGGGTAGGAAAGGGGAGAGGGGGGGGGGAGGGGATGTAGCCGGTAGCCCAGAGGCCCTGCCCCCACCCGTTTCCAGCAGCCCTGCTCAAGTGCTGGAGCTGTCTTCCAGAGCAGGGCTGGTGGGTGCTAATTAGTCACTGCCCGCTCTGCGACCTTCCAGAAGGACAGATCCAGCTCCCGGGGAGCCCTGGGGACATGAGCTGGGGGACAAGACACGTCTCCCCATGCCTTTGGCTTAAGTTCCCGAGGTGGCTGTCGCCAGAGAAGGAAGCAGAGTGATGTGCTGGGGAGGCTGGTGGGGGCGGCTTCCTGCTGATATTGATCACTTCCGGCAGGTTCCTGTTGATATTGATCACGCCTGCAGCCAGACAAAGGAAACGTGCTGGCTGCAGACGGCCCAGGCTGGCTCTGGCTCACAGAAGCTGCTTCCCTGAAGACACACCAGGACCTCGTGGTTCCCCCCCCACACACACACACACAGGGCCCCATGGAGCAGATGCTCTGATGTAGGAGAGACGACCAGCCTGGCGCCCTGGAGCTCACAGGAGATGCTCCGTGAAAGTTATAGGACTAGGACAACCAGGCGTCCTGCTGAGACTTTGAAGGCAGAGGACAGGAACAGGGACCCTGCTGGGAGAGGGAAGAGACCTGGCCTACGGGAGCACCGAGAGGAGCACTCAGGTAGCAGTCCACAGGGAGACAGTCCCGGGCCTGGAGCCACACAGGGGCTTAGAATCCTGGCGCTGGGAGGCCTGGACAAGCCACTTGGCTCCTCTGTGCTTCTGGCACCAGCGGTGAGAGTGAAATGAATGGACCTATGCAAAGGGGCGCCGGAGCCACCCGAGCTACCAGACTGCGGGCCAGTGGAGCAGCTGGTACAGAAACTACCTCTCGGGTCTCACAGGCAAGCCTGGCTACAACTCAGTTGGGTTTTTCTTTGGTCCTTTTCTCTCCATCCGCCTTTTTTCTCCTTCCTTCCTTCCTTCCTTCCTTCCTTCCTTCCTTCCTTCCTTCCTTCCTTCCTTCCTTCCTCCCTCCCTCCCTCCTTCCTTCCTTCCTTTCCTCCTTTCTGTCCTTCCTTTCCCTTCTGTCCTTCCCTTTCCTTCTGTCCTGTCTTCCTTCCATCCTCCCTCCCTTTCCTTGCTTTCTTCCTTCTTTTCTTCCAACCAGGTCAGGTTATTCAATGCTTAGACCCCTGATGCTGGGCTGCCCAAAACAATTGGTTCCAATGACCGCCCCCCAGGGCTGTCCTGGAAGGGTCCAACCCTGATCCCCTACCATCTCCCTGCACCCCCGGTCCACGGTTTTCAATAGTAATGCTGGCAATTAGACAGAACTGATACTTTATCTTTGAAATGAGGGTGAAGGGATTCCTCCACCCCCAGAGATGGTTTCAAAGCGTGCCAAGTCAGGACACGTGTCAAAGGACTGGGGCACAAGCTTTGCACACGGGAATCTGGATGTGAGCCCCGTCTCTGCATCTTCAGTGCCATCAGGAGCGACCCAGAGCACTGAGCTAGGTGGTGCCTCTCGATATTGCCCGTATGGCCCAAACAAACAAAACACGTGTTAGTTGAGAGACATTTTCACTCTATAAATATATTGCTCATTAATCTTTAATTCAGTAAAGCTTTTGGGTAGAAGTGATAGTACAGTTGGCAGGGTGCTACCCTTGGCGGCCAACCCAGGTTTGATCCCGGCACCTCATAGCACCACCAAGAAATGATTCCTGAGCGCAGAGCCAGGAATAAGCCCTGAACATCACCAGGTAAGGCCTCAAAACAAACACAAAAAAACTCAGGAGAGCTTTGGATTTTTCCTATCTGAATGAAAAAAAGTAATACTGTTAAAAGAGAGTACAGTGGAGAGATAGTATAGTGTGTTGCGTGCTTGTCCTGTACGCATAGCCAACTCAGGTTCCATCCCTGGCACCCCACATGGTCCCCGGAGCCCCAATAGGGTGTGACCCAAAAGCATGGACAAAAACAAAAAAAATATTTTAAAGAATTATTTTTCCATTAGATGTTTTCTGCAGGGACCTCAGTATTCAGGAACCTTTGGTTCTGGGTACCTCCTTTATTGCTGCTTCTTCAAGTAATGGAATCCGAGAAGCACCATGGAAGGAAGGACATCCAGCACGCTCACCACAGTCCTGAATCCACAAAATGCTGAATTAATAACTGACTCTTCCTTTCCAGAGCTGGAGAACTCTGCATTCAACCCAGCGCAGCCCACCTGGAGCCCTGTAGGCTAGTACTGTCAGTTTCATTTCTTATTAATGGTGAATCCACCTTTTCTCTTGGGCAGCAACTCCAGAATTTAATCAGTAGCATAGTCCAAAAGTCCTTTCCATCAATCCAAACTTGCCCCTTGCTTCAGTCTAAGGCAATTTCTTCTGATTCTGTCACGCTGGAGATGCAAACAACAGTTGCTGCAACAATTCATCAAACATTTGCAGACAGTTAAGACAATCCTTCGTCATCTCTCATCTGAATGGTCAGTCGCACTTTCCCGCATCTCTGAGGCCCAATTTGCCATCAGGAAATTGTAAAGCTGGGAGGGGTTTTAAGTCACATAGTCCTAAACTCTTGACAGATAAGGCAAGCCGGTTAGCAAGGGAGGAGGGTGAGTCACACAGAAAGGAAGTTGTAGAACAGGCATGATTTACAATTTCTAGATGCCTGGCGCCGTGTTCTTCCCTTTATTCCATAGAACCAACCACCTTTGACTCATTCTTTGTTTTCTGTTCTTGGGATCATACCCAGCTGTACTCAGGACTTACTCCTGGGCCTATACTCAGGGATCCCTCTTAGAGGACCATATATGAGGCCAGGGACCAAGTCAACGTTGGCTGCATACAACACAGGTCTTACTCCCCTCTACTATCTCTCTGGCTTCCGTTCTTTGTCTCTCTGGGCTCCTAGTCTCTACAATCGCTAACAACTGAAGAAGCCTAGTTGGATTAAAAATTTAAGCCCAGGTACTGCATGTGATACCCCAGCTCTGCTAAGAGTGACCCCCGGACACAGAACCAGGGACATAGAACCAGGAGTAAGCCTGAAGCACCGCTGTGTCTAACCCCAAATCTCACCCTCAGAGTCTTCAGAGAATCCTGCTTAGGAGACTCCTCTCTCATATCAAGGGCACCTTCCTGCCTTTTCGTTGCTTTCTAATCTCAATATTTTTTCTAAATTAGGAATAAATTAATAGGACAGTATCAGCCACTTTATTAACCTCACCTCCCTCCATGTTGTAGAAAGAAACTATGAGATAAAGTACTCAAGTGCTGTGTTCTAGTGTCTGTTCAACTGGCAATTGTGCACTGCCCAAAATCTAGACTACCACTATGCTTAGTTAGCCCCCAAGTTACTAGTTCCAGTTGCTTTTTCTTTAAGTTTACCTGTGAAAGTCAAATTACTGAGCGGTGCATCAGACCTACTTGTATCGAAATCAGCACAAATTTCTGAAGATGAAAAATAAGTGCATCGAATATGCTATCAAGCTACATTAATTAAAAGTGTGATTATGGGAGCAGGAACAAAGACTTACAAAACGGAATGGAGAATCTAAGAGAAAATCTGTAGGTGGAAATTTAGTATGAAACAGAAGTTCAACTACTGAGCAAAGTATGAAATATCTGATTAGTGGATAAGATGACTGGAGAACCATATGGTCAGCCGTATGGGAAAAGATAGATCCTAGTCTCCCAAGACATTAAAGACAGTTGAGTATTAGAAGAAAACCTATCCATAAAACTCACAGTTGGGTGAGGGAGATAATCAAAGAGATAAAGTCTGGCATATACAGGAATCAGGGTTCAATCCCTGGCACCAAATGGTCACCTGATATCTCTGGGTGTAGCCCTGGTGGTCCCTAACAACAGTGAACCCCCACTAAAAAACAGTGACATGAGATAATGTAAGGGTTAAAACACAAGGAGCTAAGAGCAGCCAGCAGTGAGACACGGCATTTGGCGGGAATGTTGAGGTGGTGGATGTGGGGAGACCCTGAGACAAAGATAGGGAAAAACAGGCACTCTGATGACGGGTGTGGTGCTAGAATGTTGTAGACATAGGTTCCAAACACTGGCATTACTCTAAAATTAAAAAACCATGGTTGCTAATAAAAAAAAAAACACTTTAGTCCAGTTAGATAAAATTATTAGGATGTTGAGTCTCTATAGCAGGGTGGTAGATATGTGGGAGTTCATTTTTAAAAGTTTCCATGAGATTTTGGTTTTCTTTTATTTGAAGGCAGCCACACCTCACACTGGCGGTGCTTAGGACATATTCCTAGCCCTGCGCTCTAGGATCCCTCACGGTGGTGCTCAGAGGAGAGTATGTGCTGCCCTGCCTCTGTGCCATCTCTCTGGCATAACAATACAGTTTTTTAAAAAATAGGGGCTACTGACCGGACCCCAGGGCACATCCTTTGTCTCAGGGCTACAGGTCAGCCTGCATATGGCTTGATTTGTGCCCAAGAAGTGCTCAGCGCCTCACAGAAGGCCCATGGTGAACTGCTGGGAAGAGGCCCAATGTTAGATCCATTACCTGAGAAGCACAGTGCTCAAATTAATACATAAAACCAGACACAGACTCTCATCCGTCTGCCTACCCAGATGATGAAAGTGTCATGACACAAGAAGAAGCATCTTTTCACAAACTCCTGCAGACAGAAGGACCCTTAAGGGAGCTCTCCCATACTGCTGCCCAGCACTGCACAGACCTTTTCTTCCTGGCAGTGACTGTCAATGTACAGGTAACACACGATATGGCACAAGACAGGACCCACCTGCCTGGAGGTCACAGGTCAGTAAGGCGTTCACTGCCAGTTGCTGTCTTTCATTCAGCAAATAAGTGGAGGAGCTGCTGGTGCCAGGAACAGCCACCAAAGGACAGGGATGAGCAGGAGAGAAGCAGGAATTGGAAGCGGCTCTGTACCTGCTAATCAACCCTCAGCACATTGCCATAACCAAGCAGCCTGGCCATGGACGCAGATTCCACATGGAACAGAGCCGGCGCCCACGCCTTTGTCACCAACAAGCGCTGCCTCGGCATGAAGCGTGAAGGCAGGCGGCCAAGACAAGAACAGAGACAGGGATTGGCTGGAGAAGAAACCAACAATGACTCAGGAGACAGATTTGGGCTATTCACCAACATTCAGAGAATCTGCTGGTTCTTCAATTCCCCCATAGCAGTTTTCCTAAAAGTTCTCAATTTCCAAAGCTAACTCTGTGGGTCCAAAGCAGCACGGGGGCTGGCTCGTAAAACAAGGCACGAGAGAAAAGCTCTCAACACAGACTAAAGCGTGGCTCACTTATGTTTATTGGATGTAAGAGATATAGGCTGCTGTCAGATAACTGACAGTAGCCAACATGCCACACATAAAACCACATTCTCATATGGTGAGATGTGAGGGATGTCTTTTCCCCCACCCAGGGGAAAGAAAGTCTTGACTGACTGATATAAGGTACATCATGAGACAACCAAACAGTCATTTATAAAAGAAAGTCAGCCCGGTCAAAAGTAGCTCACTCACTGAAGTCTTTAGAAAGAAAAAGTGAATCGCTGAAGTCTGTCCGCTGATTTTCCTGTGCTTCCACCCAGCTGGTCACTGAATCTCAGCCTGCAAGTATGTGACTGAGTCTGGTAAGCTCTTCCTGCCGCAGTTCACGCAGCCTCCGGTGCCCTGACTGCCGCCCGCCACTCACCTCCTACCACCACTTCTCAAAGCAGATGTGTTCTCTGGGAACCTGGCTGTTTGCCAGTTGCGTGGAGAAAAAGTCTGTCATCGGAGGTGGGCCACAGATATAAAACAATGTTTCTTTGGAAATATGATCTCTTAGCTGCTTCTCCGTTATTCTTCCTTCTGCCAAAAACAACAACAGCTGAATAAAAATCATCAGGGTAAACCTGACATGTTTGTACTGCAAGAAGGGAAGATCAACTACAACTCGGCACCAGTGTTTACTGTCAGACCCACAAGCTTAATGCGTTCAGGGGGAGCCCAGGCACCGGTGCTGGCTTCGTCAAGGCTGTACTCCAGCAGCGGCCTCCACGGGATGTGACCAGCAAAGTTGGGGCGCTCACCTTAGGGTGCTCTCCAGACAGTGAGCTTACAGATGTCTGGTAGACATGCAGAAGGGCTGCCGGCCAAGTGAATAAAGGGCTTTCAAAGAATCCTTCCAAGCAGGAAAAATGACCAGTTATTTAGATCACCACGAAATAAAGGGTGAGTGGAACTGATTCGGCCAAAGCTTCAGACTAAAGTGATGATGCTGACATGGGGAAATAAGCATTTTTAATGAGGCTGGTAGGCAACATGTGGATGGCAACTTAACCTCCACCTCTTCCTGGGGTGAGCCTCTCTCCGCCCTCCCAGGTGGCTGCATTCCCAGCCAGAATTCCCAGCACACAGCATCGACCAAACCTCGGTGCGGACAGTCAGAACAGCTGTGGGGGACTCACCCGTGATGTATGGCTTGAGGTCTGCACTGATTTGTGTAGTCTGCCTGGTAACATGCAAACTGCATGCAATCTTCTCAGGAAACTCGTTTACTAAATCGAGGATATTTTGCTGGAATGTCAAACAGATTTGGTCACACTACAATTTAGGAAAAAGCAAAACAGATGTGAGCAAGCGCCGCCGTCCACTGCCATTCGGCTCACGTCGGGGCCCCACCTGAGCTGACGGACCGCCGCCACACAGCCAACGCGTGTGTGGAGGACGGAGGGCTAGCTGGCTCTATTGAAATCTGAATATGCTAACGAGCATATAACTAACGCTAGGGAGTTTTTGTTTTGTTTTGTTTTTGTTTTATCTTTTCCCTTTTTTCGAGCCTTGGCAATTAGGCAGCAGTTTCACTGACCACAGTTGTGTCTTTTAACTGGTTTTATTCTTTTTGTTCATCCTCGCAGCTGCAGAGTGAAAGCCTTCTCCATCAAATGTACTTAATGGGAGGCGGGAGGGGGTGGGGCGGGGGGGCCCATTTACCCAGCTGGGTCCCAACTACGGTGCCTCACCTATTCCTGCAGTTCCGGGGCCCCTCGACTCTGGAAGCTCCATGGAGTCAAACTCTACGTGCCCCCGCCCCACTCGCCTGCCTTTCTCTAAGAGCCTCCTCACCACTGGGCCTTGTGAAACCGTCTGGGTAGGATGTTTTGGTTTGTCCCTATGGGAGCACAGGAAGCCTCAGCAGCCTTTTGTTGCTGCTGGGGAGATTCACAGTGCTGAGGAGGTTCCCTGGTACCCTGTGCCGTGAACCAGGCTCACCTTAAACAGGAGCTCGCCAGTATTCTTCGCACTGTACAAGAGTTGGATCCGCCCTATCTCATAGCCACTTCCTTTGTTCACTCGCTCTCTGTGGAGGTCGGCTGCGTGCCGCAGGATGGAGAGCAGAGGGTTGATGCCCACTCCTCCCGCGATCAACACGAGGTTTCTCGAAGCATCTGTAGGTTGAGGGTCAAAGTAGAACTCTCCGCCCACTCTCAAGGCCACTTCAGGTCCAGAGTGCACTGAGGCAGGGAGAAGAGAGCCTTTAGTCCTTTTAGCCCTGGGCTTTCGACTGCACACTCCCTAATGCAGGCGCCTGCAGTCGCCTGCAGCCGACTTCTGGGGCCTTACTCAGCCCTTTTCGCAGGGGACTGTGAACTTGTCTCCGCTCTGTCCATTGGTTGCTACTTCCTGTATGATCAGCTCCCATGCTAAGAAAAAGCAACCGCTTTAGGAACTGCCTTTGTGCACCTTCTAGCTAGGACATGGGGTGTGGAAAGTGGTGGGTGTGGGGGGGGGGGGGCAGTTCCAATGGGTTTCCCTGGGTGACACACCTGTGTGTTCTGATCAAAGTCATGAACCAAGAAAAGCCAGATAGGGCAGCGGTCACGATGCTGACTGCCCTGGGCTCATCAGGGCTGAGTGCTGGGCACCAGCTGGGCTTCCTCATAGCCCAAGGCAGGACACAGTCAGCCCTGCCTCTCAGGCTTCGCCAGCCATGTGGTTCTGAGTCATAATATCCCTCAAGTCCAAACCCCTAGGGAGGCTTCACAGGAAGGCCTGGGAACCACACATCTCGCATGAAGATAAAGCACCTTCTAGAAGCCAGACCACTTGCAGCGGAAACTTCGGGAGCTAAAGGCACCAAGCAGTCTTTATGAGGGAAACCTGCAGGGTCACACTATACTTTGGGATCTACCTGATGTTCAGCAGGAAGAGCAAGAGACCCCACAGGTCGCAGGGCCGTGAGATCTGCCCCAACCTGCAGCAACCCTGAGAGTGGTTTCTACTGGCTCCTGCAGTTTGAAATCGGCCACGGCGGACAGCACAGATACAGTAGGAAACATGCTGCAATCGGGCCTGTCCTCAGAGTGCTGCTCTAGAGGAGCGCCGTCACATGTGAGCCCAGGGCTGCCCTGCACGGATTCCTCAAAGCCCCAGGTGGCAGACACAGCAGGAAACTGGCTGGCGAAGAGCCGAGAACAGACCCTAACTCTATGGAGGAGCCGAGGACCAAACCCAGGGTCTCCCACGCAAGAAAGGCATATATTCTACCTCCAAGCCACACTCTTCTGCCTGAGGTCCCATTGCGTCCTATAAAACCTGCACTGTAAGAACTGATGCGGTCTGAATTTTCCAGAATGCAGTCACGAGGGCAACTCCTACTCTGTTGGCTTCCAACCTCCACCAAGCACGTTGGCTGTGCTGGAAAAAGACACCCTGCTGATCACACGCGCACATGCTCCTTCCCCAACACAGGCCGGATGATCTGCCTCTCAGTTGGGGATTCACGATGACCCCAACTCTGGGGAACATTGGTCCCCCCCATGCCGCCTTCTAGATCCGAGATCCTCAATCTCTGTCACATGCTCTTGTCCTTAACTCCCCTTTCTCGACTTCTCCCTTGCATCACAGACAGATTATGCTCTCTTTGAAGCTTCTCTGGGTACTGATTATACGAACTATGAATTTAAACATAGGAAAGCTCTCGAAAGGGGACACGGACTCAGTTCAGGCCCACAGTCCAGAGTCTGGAGACCACCATGCTGATCCAGAAGTCACAAGACTGAACTTTAACCAGCCGGCCTTGTAAGTTGGCTGGACCTCTGTGGAATGGCCTCTGGAAGATGGGAAGCGTCACCGGCCCTGGGCAGCCACACCATGGGGAAGGCTTCTGTGGCTGCCATGCTCTACCTCGCGGGGTCGTGGAAGCTGTCACAGGACCAAGAGAAGGTGCCTGCTTCCTTCCAGTCACTGAGAGTGGCATGTGGAGCACAGGTTCGGTCCCTGCCCACTCCCAACAGTGATCAAGCAGACAAATGCCCTCCTGAGAGGAGAAAAACAACACATTTTTAGCACTCCCCCAACGAGCATACTCAGCCCTCACATCGTGACCCCTTCCATGGCACACAGGTGCTGTGTTCTTTTGTGCCATGTTCTGAATTTGAGGCCCCATGACTTAGAGGAGAGCTAATCTTAGAGCAAATCAACTGGGGAAAGAAAATTATTGGAACTCACAATCTCTGACCCTTTGGGTAAAGACCTGCCAAGTGAATGAAAATCCTTTCTCTGAGGGATGGGGATGTAGTGAGAACCCTGAACCACATTAACTAAGTAGGAGAGTTTTCCATGCGTGATGCTCAGTGGGGTCTCACTTCAGGGGCGGGAGAATGATTAGTGCTCCGGGCTTACTCCAGGCACTGTGCTCGGGATCTCGGTTCTCAGGGGACCATATGCAGTGCCTGGACCCGAAGGGAAGTTGGCTACTGCAAGGCAAGTGCCTTAACCGCTGTGTTCTTTCTCTCTGGTCCAGTTCTAACTTTTGACAAAGGAAATTAGCCGCAAGAAAGCATTCTGACAAGCGTAACTAAAATTCAGGAATTTTAACTGTGGTGAGCAAAGTGCTGTAAAAACGTTCCTTCCCAGGAAGTCCTAGAGTACCCCTAAGATGCAGCACTTCCGCCTAACCTGGCATGACTGAGGATGGGCTTCCCCTCTCCGTCCCCCGCACCCCAACACATACTTGCCTGCATTTTCCCTGCTCTCTTTATGTAAAGAAACCAAAGGAGACTAAGATTGAAAGAGAAACAATTCTCTCCCGTGGTCCTCATCAGCCTTACACAATGACAACAAGCAACGCCTTTGGTTATTGTTTTTAGAAACCAGAGTCTTTTCAGTCCCAAAGTCGGCAGGAAAATGTGCCTGGGGAATCCCCAGAGTCTGTCATCTCTTTAGTGACAAAATAATCTTCAGGAAACCTAGTTTCTAATTTGCCAGAACCTGGAAAGAATCAAAAGTCACTGTTGCTTCTTGTGGATGGAGAGAAGCCGCCAGAACTGCGTGAACACGAGACTCAAGTCCCATAGGGCAGAACGTGGAGTGAAGCTCCATGTCCAGGAACATGGACCTGGACCCATCAGCTGGAGACTTTCTATTTGCCAAGTAAACCAGCCTTCCTTGGTTCTTGGGAACTCAACAGCTGCCTAGAGCCCTTTACCCTGCCAGGAGCTTGAGCCAAGGCGGATGAAATAAAGGAAGACGTTTACACCACTTTGTCTCACGTCCCCACAGAGCGGTCAGCTGCCACCCGGACACTCCTGCACCTCCATTGTCCACCCTAATAGCTTAATAAGACAAATCCGCAGGAGGAAACAAAGACACCTGAGAATGATTCCAAGAACAATTCGCATTCATAAAGGCTGTCTGCAACCCCAGGGCAAAGCAGAGCAGCAGTACAATTAGGCTGTGCATTCAAGCAGCCCTCTTGGAGATTTCCTACAGCCTCAAAGAGTAAGTTCCTCCATTAAAATGCCAATGAGGCATGAAACCAAGCAGGGAGCTGTGGACCAGGCGGGAACGGGCAGGTCAAGAGGGACGCTAACAGCTGGAGGAAGTCCATGCAGCAGGGAGGCTGAGCTAGTTGTGACCCTGAGCAAGGGGGACACCAGAACAACCAGGGACAAATATGAAACACTCAGACAGTGACAGGTGCAAAGTCCAAAGGAGACTCCACTGAGGAAGGAGGCAGTTGAGGCCATGCCAGAACAGGGATCCAGGGCACAGTGATGTGAAGGCACAGAAGAAGGCTGTATATATATGTGTCCTTCTAGATTCTTCACATTTTACTGTTCAAACAACCTCATGCTACAACTTTTTGTTTTCCGCTTTGGTGTCCAATTCTATGAATTTTGTAGGCAGATCTGTGCTAATGACCACTTCTGGCAAGATACAGAATAGTTCTATCACCCCCAAAAAGCTCCCTCCCCAAACACTCCTAGTCCTTCATCTTACCCCTACACCTATGATCAGTTTTCTGTTGTTGTATTTTATCTTCTACAATGAGATAAAAAACCAATAGGTTACATGGTACACAGGTTCCTGTCACTTGAGAGACCCCAGAACAGAGAGACCTGTTGGAGTGCGTCAGAAGTTCACCCCTTTGAGTGGCAGGCGGGGGTCCAATCTGTGGGCTGAGCATATCACAGTGTGTGTATTACTCACCTGGTGTGGAGTATTTGTGGTCTTCCCATTTGGGGGTACAATACCAGAATGTTTTAATTTTGTATTGATTACTACAACTGCTAGTAGCAGTCATCTATAGGTTTAATACCAATAGAACATCTATATCTCCAGAATAAACACCAGAAACGGAAGTTAAATCATATATTAAACTGCATATGAAACTGTCAAAATGTTTTCCAGACTGCCTGTGGGTGTTGCTGCCTACCTGCTTACAAGTAAAATAAGCAAAATAAGAGCATTTCTGTTGGTGGGATTGTTGACAGTTGGCGTTGTCCAAAGTTCCATATTTTGCTCATTCTAATAAATTGGTAGAAGAACCCCACTATGTATGGTTCTAATCTGCATTTTCCTAATGATTGATATGCTGAGAATCTCTCTGCATATTTATCCTACTATCCTTCTGGGGGTAGGGAGTTGGAGGCCAGGCCCGCAGTGCTCAGTGATTACTCTTGGCAGCGGTTGGAAAACCGTATGTGGTGCTGGGGATTACACCAGGGTCTGCCTCAGGCAAGACAAATGCCTTAACTCCTGTACTCTCTCTCCCTACCCTTTAAAGCACACTATCTGTTCAATCCTCAGCCCATTTACAAAATGCTGTTGCTTGTGTTCTTTTGAGAGTTTTTCATAAGTCCAATAAAATCCTTTGTTGAAGAACTGAGAAAATTTCTTAGTCTGGAGTCTATTTTTTAAAAAAATGCTGAGACCAGTGTGATTTGCAACAAAACGTCAATTTTTGAATACTAAGCATGAGATTTGGGTCAAAGTTCCTTTTTAAAAAATGCATATGTACATACAAATTCCAAATATGATTTCCCCAATGACCTTTGTGATAAGAGTTTCTCCTGCCTGTCAGCCAGTCCTGTGCATTCCTCTAAGACTCCCTTGTTCCGCACTGTCGGCTGGTGCGGTTTGCCTTTCTCCACTGAATTCCTTTAGAATTTTTTTTTTTTTTTTGGTCAAAAATCGAGTGATCACACGGGTGTCAATTTCTGAGCTCTTTATTCTGTTCCCTTGATCTATGTATCTGTCTCTTCACTAACACCATACTGTTCTGATTAATATGATTAACATAGCTTTACTTCAGTGATATGTGAGTAATGTGTTTACTACTACTTTATTCTTTCTTGAAAATGTTTTAAAATTCTACTTCCTTGGGATGGAGGCGCTAGTACAGCTGGAAAGGCCTTGTCTCACATGTGGCTGATAGAGGTTTGATCTCAAGCACCACATATGGTCCCCTGAGCCCTTACAGGAATGATCCCTAATCACAGGGACAGGAATAATCCTTAATACGGCTAGGTATTGCCCAATTAATTTTTTTTAATTTAAAATAAAAATGAAATTCTACTTCCTTGCTCTCACACACGCACATTAGAGCCGGTCTGCACATACCTATAAAAAGTCCCTCTGATGTTCTGCTTGCTGTTGTGGCGTCACTACTTATTTCGGGAGAATCGATTTCTGACTCTGTTGAGCATTCCAATCTATGATTACATGGCATGGCTATATTTACTCATGTGTTTTATTTCTTTCATGTGACTTAAGATAAATAAGGATCTTTTCCAGATCAACTAACTGCGATGGGTTGATGAGCGAAGGGAGGGTCCGAAGCTATCTGGTTTCCACAACACAAATGCTCTCTCCCACCACCACTGGGCGTTACTGCTTCCTGCAGACGGGATTTATCTGTGTGATTCTTTGTTTATACCCGACTGAGCCTAATTGTGTCTAGACGGGACCTTGAACTCAATCTTGTTCCCACACCTTTTTGCAGAAATGGTGATGCTGAGAATTTAGCAAAGCTATTCCATGGTATTGCTGCCTTAGCATGCATTTCTGTTTCCATCACACAATCTGTGGGGGGCCTCAAACCGACACTAGCCGCAGATGCAAACACATACCCTAGTTAACAGCCTGCAGAGCCACAAGTAAATGTAAGTGCCAGATACAACGGCCCTTGTGATAAGGAGCGGCCCCTGCCCCCAGAGCCTTCTCCCGCACATCTCCAGATAAAAACCTGATAGAGCTCACTGCATCTATGCTTTAACTGGCCAGTCCTATCTTCGCCCAAAACACCCAAAACACTTCACTCGTGGCCCCTAAGAAAGGATTTATGTCCCAATATCCTTTCTCTTCTCTCTCTTTCGCCTCTATCTCTTGCTTATTCCCAGTGGTTCTTTCTCTTCTCTCTTCTCTCTCTTCTCTCTTCTCTGTCTCTGTCTGTCTGTCTGTCTGTCTGTCTGTCTCTCTCTCTCTCTCTCTCTCTCTCTCTCTCTCTCCCCCCGTCCCATGTGGTTCCTACAGAACTCAACAATTCTCTGTCAAATAAACTGGAATGTGTCTCCAAGTTCTGCAGAAATAAAGTTAAGAGCTTTTGTCTTGTTTTCTTTTTTGTTGACTCGCGATCATTTCCAGGAAAGGAGGAGGTAAGGGTAGTCAGTGCTGGTAAAATCATATCTGTACAGTCCATTCTTTGGGGGGTAAACTTTGGGGAATAAGGAAATAGCTGTGGTAGGATGCAGTCGGTGGTAAGTACAGAAGGTACATGCTAGATAGGCGTGAAGAGGAGAGGCAGTGAAGACAGAGCAGACAGTCAAAAACAAAGGAGAAGTAACTATCTGTTCTGAGCACATTCCTCGTTATGAGAGTCCCAGCACATAATGACAGGCAGTCTGTGGAGGGCTGTGTGGGAGCTGCGCTGAGCAGGAGTTATTAACAGCAAATGTAGGTTCTCTCTCAGGATAGAGTGAGGAGCTCTCCGGAGACCGAGCCAGGGGAGACAATGGTACCCCGGATTAGGCCTTGCTCAGTTCGCTCTGTAACCAGGCACTTATCTCCCCCTCCAAATTAAGAAGGAATTTAGTTCTCTTTACTTAGGAAGAGAGGATTTTTATTTATTTTAGGACAAAGTAATTTGATTTGCAGCTTTGCTATTAAACATAACATAGGTAAAGAAAGTCAGTTTTCAAAAACTTGCATACAATGAAAAATGTTTTAACCTTCAAGTATTCAACTGGATACTTTGGGGATGCCCAGAACATGTCCCCAAGATCCCCAGGTATCTTTGAGTTAGCTTTAATGCTTGGAAAAGATTCTGCCTTGAGTCAGAGACAGAGCACAGGGGATTAGGTCCTGACCTTGCAAGCCATCGACCCTGGTTTAGCCACCCCCATGTTCCCTAAGCACTGAGCCAGGAAACACCCTGAGTACCATGGGCAGTGGCCCAACATCCCACACCAGCCTCACTACCATCACCCCCAAAAAAAATTTCTGCCTGTTAACGCCCCAGAACCTGAAATTCGGATGTAGAGGAAATCTCTGTGAGCAGGTACCCTTTAATGAAGCCTGTATTTCTGAGGGAGGATAGTAAGTGAGCCGAACACAAATTCTGATTAAGGCAAGATGCCCAGATTTCCCTAGCTGAAACAGGCAGTTTGCTCACCTGATTGTGAATCCAGAGAGAAGGCGGGTGGTTAGCGTATTTCACTGCCAATTCTATCATTCTCTCTTGTGCTAACAGTCTGGGGCTAGAGCAGATTGAGAAACCACCAACCACAGACACTCCTGGGATAAAAGAAATCAACCCTAAAAGGGAAAATTAAAAAGGGAAAAATTGACTAAAATTAAGAAAGAGTGGCTATCACCAGCAACTTACATAAACACTGATAAAATAATCTATGAATAGGTGTGACAAAAAATTATGTTTAGAGGAACATCTTCCCAGAATATATAAACCACCAAGTTAGATTCAAGACAAGATTAAAAATGTGAAGATTACTAACAAGTAATTTTATTTATTTATCTAATTACTGTTGGAGGTATAGTAATGTTACAATAATGTTAACGTTTGTAATTTTGATGCACAGTCACCAATAATTGTGAAACTTCCCACAAAGATATGCTCAGAAGAAAATACTGAAGTCTACCACTTACAAAGAATTGGCCCTTATCAATTATTTTTTAATTATTATAATAATTACAAATTATTTTTTAAAATCCCAGAAAGGAGCATTTTTGAACTCATTATGCCAGTATTAAGCCAGTAACACCAAAATCAAAGAAAAGATATCATCAGAAAAGAAGCTATAGATCATTATCTCCTGTGCAGATAGATGTAAAAATCCCAGATACAAGGCTGATTGAACATCTGACAATCACTAAGATATGTGACTTACTAGAATAAAGGGCAAAAAGCCAAATGACCATCTCAATTGACAAGGAAAAGGTATTTGACAAAATTCAACATCTTCGCATTAAAAAAATAAAACCTTCGGCCACCTCAGAGTCAGTGGGAACCTCCTCCATCTGCCAAGGGGCATCTAAACCAACACCGACACCTACTGCCATTCTCAGCCGTGAAAGGCAGTGGATTTCCACCAGAGAGAAACAGACGGGGACTACTGCGCTCATCACTTCTACTCTGCATTGTACCAGAGCTGAGCTTCTTAAACTGTGGGTCCCAACCCCCCCACTGGAACCCATCACTTTGGAAGTCATGCGAAAAAACAAAACTGACAACAGTGAAAAGAAATACTCAAAATTAACTCAAACATGTAATGAATACATGCAGCATTTGCCTTGCCATGTTTCCCAGCCTAAAAGGGTCATGAGGAAAAAGTTTAAGAAGCCCTTGTAATTCCAGAGGTTCTAGACAAGGCAATTAAGCAATTAAGCAAATAAAGTAAGAGGCATCTAGACTGGAGTGGAAGAAATTGCAGATGACATGATACTATACATTTTTAAAATCTGTGTAACCTATTATTAAGATATTAGAACTAAGCAGGTTCAACTGGGTTGAAGGAGAAGAGATCAACATACATAAATCAACTGCATTTCTGGGCACAAGCAATGAATAAGCTGAATGTGACAGTGAGAAAACTAACTCCACACATAATTATGAAAGAGAATAAAATAACTTGGAATAAATTTAAGAAGTATAAACATTATAGCTGAATACTAACAACTATAATTTAAAAACTTAAACATCCACCAGACAAACATTTCCTGCTCATACGTAAGAAGATCTCATGTTGTTCAGACGGCAATACTCCCCAAGTTCATCTACAGGCTCAATGTCAAAGACCTAGCAAATTCCTAGCTGGTTTCTCTGTAGCAATGGACAAGCAAATCATAAAATTAACATAGAATTTCAGAATTTTCAAGCAATCTTTAAAAAGGAACACCAGGAGACTGACATTAAAGCCTTTGAAAGTTATTCTAAAGCTAAAGTCAGAACCACTCCATGGTACTATCACAAGCACAGACAAATAGATCAATGGAAGACAATCGAGACCAGAAACAAACCCTTAAATTTACGGTCAATGTCTTCCCAATGAGGATACTAACAAAATTTAACAGCAAAGGAACATTATTTTTTAACAAATGGTGTTGGAACAACTGAATATCCACATTTTTTTAAAAATAAAGATGGGGGGCTGGGAATGTGGTGCCCTGGCAGAGCATGTGTCTTGTGTGCACAAGGCCAATGCCCAATGTCCACCTGGCATCAGGTGCTTCCCCTCTGCCAAAGCTGGTGTGGTCCCGTTGGCACCCAAGCACCACCAGATATGGCCCATAAGAGTAATTAAAAAAAAGAAGAGAAAAGCGCAACTCTTACCTCACACCTATATGAAAAAATTGACTCAAAATAAATCACAAACCTACAAGAAAGAGTAAAATTATTAGCTCCCAGAAGCCCATTTGCACAGCAATGATTCTTAGACATAATGCCCAAATACAAAGGATAAAGGTACATTGCCTTGCATGTGGGCTGATGTAAGGCACATTGCCTTGCATGTGGTCGACCCTGGCATCACATGGTCCTACCAGACACTGCCAGGTACAGTCCTGCAGGGATTCAAGCACCACCAGGGTGGTCTGGGTAATCCTAGCACCACCAGTCCAGGCAATACTGCAGAAGCAGAGCAGACCACACCCTCAGGCGTCTGCACAGAGCTACAGACCCAGTTCACACCAGAGCACTGCTTGGGAGTCCCTTAGCCCATATACCGTAAATGTGTGTGCAACAAATAATGCCATGAAAAATGTTAAAAGACCATCACAAAGTGGGGAGAAAATACTCCCCCAAAACAAAAATATAAATTGGGAATTGTATAACTGTATCACTTGTCTTCCCGTTGTTCATCGATTTGCTCGAGCAGGCGCCAGTAATGTCTCCATTCATTGGGAATGAGGTCCATTACTGTTACTGTTTTTGGCATATTGGATACACCACAGGTAGCTTGCCAGGCTCTGCCGTGGCTCTGGGTTCATCCCAGGGGGCCCAGTCTTTTTCTGTCAGACCATCAACCATCCAGAGCCCACGGCGCAGACCCCTGGGTGTAGACAAGCCTGCCAGCCACCTGCGGACACAGCTGGGCACCACAGCCACACCTGCAACACCTCAAGGCATGTTGGTGGCAGGTGGCAGGTATAACTGTATACAAATATAAAGCTTACTCTGAAAACTTAGTGCTAAAAAAAGCAAGTTATTCAAATAAAAGTAGACAAAAGACTTCCTCCCCCACACCCCACACCCAAACTTCACCACAGAAGATATATAATGATTAATAAGCACAAGAAAAGATGTTCAACATCAGTGTTCAGGAAAATGCAATTTAAAATCACAATGAGCTACCATTTCACACTCACTGGGATAGTTAGCTATTAAAAAAAAAAAAAGACAAAAACCGAAAGCTAGGGAGAATGTGAAGAAAGCGGAACCATTATACATCGCTGCTGGGAATGCAAAATGGTGAAGACACTTCAGAAAAGAGTTCGACAGGGACTGAATTATGAAAGTTACCAGAAGACCAACAGCTCCACTCCTAGTTTTAGGCTCAACATAAATGAAAATACATGGAAAATCAAAAACACCTACATGAGTGTTTATGGCAGCTTTCTAATAGCCTAAAAGCTTGACCAACACACATTTTCATCAGCTGCTGAACAGATAACAAACTGCTTGTGTCCATGCCATGGACTGAAGCAGTGAAACAAGTAAAAGCATAGATGAATAGCCACTGACAGGAAGCTAAGTAAAATCAGTCACACGCACGAGAGACCGTGACACGCTGGGCAGATCCACGAAGCCAGAGGAGTTTCCTTAGGGGATGAGAAGCTAGAGGGTGAATGGTGATTGGTACAGGCTTTCCTTTTCTTTTTCTTTTTTTGGGGGCTACAGGGTTTCTTAAGGGCATGATGAAATGTTCTTGAAATGTGCTAATAGCTCTATATTTCAACGACTATACTAAGAACCACCCAATTATACAGTTAAACTCAGTATATTTTTTGATAAAAATCTCATAAAGGGGTTTGGTTTTGTTTTGGTGTTTTTTTTTTGGGGGCTTTTGGTTATACCTGGCAATGCTCAGGGGTTACTCCTGGCTCTGCACTCAAGAATTACTCCTGGTGTGCTCAGGGGACCATATGGGATACAGGGAATCGAACCCAGGTTGGTTGGACACATGCAAGGAAAATGTCCTACCCACTGTAATATCACTCCAGGCCCAATAAAAGCTTTTTTTTTCGCTTATTAAAAGAAAAGGTAATAAATCCTTTTACTGAAACAGGACAAACTAAAAGTGAGAATGCCCTAGTACTGAAAATCTGTGCTTTCTTCTTTCTTCAAACTACAGTCCTAAAGTCTAGATTTCTTGAGTCTCAAGCCTTCACAATTCTACGCCACAGAACCTCCCCTTTTCTCGGGTGGAGATTCTAGGAAGTGCAACACATTTAGACAAAGGAAAGTGATTAAAACCTGGGAGTATAGTACACTATCTCTCCCATGTACAGGATACGCATATATCTAATCTAGAAGTTTCTTCGCCATCAAAGAGTCTAAGTTCATTTTCCCCCTAATTGTTTTCCTACCAAGAGACTTTCATGAAGAGCACATGATGTTCTCCACTGATTTGAACTGTGACCTTAGAAGATGTTTTCTCCTGATCTATGGCCTGAAATATCCTGTCATTTTTTTTTTTTTTGTAGTCTTAATAAACCAATTCTGGGCTGGAAGTGCTCCAGAAAACATCCCTACTCTGTTTTCATTTCGAACACTTCACTTGTCCATGAATACTTTAATTCCCCTTTCACTTCAGACAAGAGACAAATTTAAAGGGACGAGAGTTAACCTGTATTAACACAGCTGGCCTGTGCCTATACGCTGATCAGAGTAGTTACTGCTTCTCTGAAAGAAACATCAGTGAGCTGCTTCATGGCCAGCACTACATCGCCCTCTGCTGCTCACTGTTGACACACGTTCTCTCGGCTGGCGGAGGAATAAACAAGTCTGTTTTAACTTTGGAAAACCGCATTTAGAGGAAAACACGGCTGGTGAGGGAGGGACTCAAACGCTAGAGAAGAACTCAAATGACATAAAAACCTAATTCAAATGGATTTACTAAAATATGCAGAACACACTTGTACAATCACCTAAGAGATCATTTAAGTGTAAGCACTGTCAACTACCATTTTAAATCACCCACCAACACTCCAGGTGAGTTTAGCCTCCTGGAAGACATTCCCGGGCCTTTGTGGACCCAGAAGTGGAACTCTGCTCCCTTCCTGATAGGTCCTGGCAGCCTCCATGCCTGACCTCTTCCGCCATCTTCCCACGCGCCCATCTCCACATCTCCTGAGCCACGTGGACAGTGTGACAGCCCTACGCATCACACCACACATGGCTCACGCTTACACTGCCTGACACTGGGTGAAGACAGGTAGAAAAGAGACGACAGTCAGCATAATCCCTCAGAGACCCCTGGGGTGGGGGCCGTGCAGGGGGCACAAGTGACTGAATTTACCCTTAGCTCAGCAGTAACAAATGGGAACACACAAAGAACCCCCACCATGCTCAAGGAGTGAAAAATAGAACTCAGAAGACTCTCTCAGCACCAGCGGTCCTGTAAACTCTCGGAGATGGCTGTGCTGAGAGACAGTTAGTGGTTCAAAGAAGCATGGAACCAACAAAGTACAGGAACGTATGAGTGGAAGTGAGAGACCTACAGTCAGGAGTGACCACAATGAAGAGTATGCGCAGCTGGAGCCACAGATAAGACAGGGGGTGGGCACTTGCCTTGCATGTGGCCAACCTGGGATAAGTCCCAGCACCCCGTATGGTCCCCCAGACCTCACCAGGAGTGATCTCCTGAGCACAGACAGAGTCCGCCCTGAGCACCACCAGGTGTGCCCCAAAAAACCAAATTAAAATAAAGCAACAGGTCTGAGCAGAGCAACAGCAGCCAAAAGATCACAAAGCCCCAAAATGAGATCCAGGAAACCTCTAGAAAACAGCAAAAGATGGGAAAATGCTTGAAAGGAAATAAACTGTACATCAGAAAACTATATGAGGTCAAGACAAACAATACAAGAATCGCTGGAATCCCTGCAAACAGGAAGGCATATTCGAAGAACCACTAATTTAAAGACACCATAGATAAGAATTTCCCTAAATTGAGGAGTGAGGGCACCCAGAACCTAGAGGCCTGAAGAGAGTCTGTATCAGAATGACAAAAGCCAAAGACAGAATACTGAACTTACTTACAAAGGAAATCCCATAAAATTCACAGCAGGTCTATAACTTGAGACTCTATGGAGCCAGAAAAGAATGGTGGGGATATAGTTAAAAAAAAATAAATAAATAAATGAAATAAACATGCCACCAAGAATACTCTATCCAGCTAGATTATTGCTCAGATTTGAAGGAACGATATAGAGCTTCAGGGGCAGACAACAGCTTATGGAAGCCAGAGCCTTGAAAACATTTTTGCAAAAAGCATTAAAGGAGCTTCTTTAAAAGACAAATTTCTTAGCTCTGCCACTGAGTATAACAATCACTCATGGAGCTTATGGCTGTCATCTACCAGGTTGAGAAAAGTCTGTTGTCTAATCACAGATGAATGAAGCTTTTGTTTTCTCTTTTTGGGTCACACCCGGCAATGCTCAGGGGTTACTCCTGGCTCTGCACTCAGGAATTACTCCTGGTGGTGCTCAGGGGACCATATGAGATACCAGGAACCAAATCCAGGTTGGCTGTGTGCAAGGCAAACACTGTACTATTGCTTCCATCCCTGGATGAATAAAGATTTGGTATAAACACAATGAAATATTATGGAGCTGCAAGGAACAATGAAATTATGCAATTTGATGCAACTTGGAGGAACTGTAAGATATCATATTAGGTAGAGCAAGCCAGAAGGACAAGCACAGGATTATCTCACTTATCTGTGATATATAGAAAAACTAAACTAAGAAATGCAATGTAGGGGCCGGAGCGATAGTACAGCAGGTAAGGTACTGCATGCACCTTGCAGATAGTACTGCATGCACCTTGCATGCAGTTGGCCTGGGTTGGATCCCGGCATCCCATATGTTACCCCTGAGCACCACCAGGAGTAATTCCTGAGTGCTGAGCCTCACCAGATGTGACCCCAAAAAGCTAAATAAATAAACAAATGTTTATTTTTAAAAATGCAATGTTGTAAGGGGGGTGCCTAGATCACCCTTAGCCCCTAGATACAGGGAGGACAGAGAAGGAAAGAAATCGAGGGGCAGATAAGAAGAGTCAGACACGAAGTGACAGGGAACAGGGGTCAAGGGCTTTGGGCACTCCAGGGCTGTAACAGCTATATATCCAAACCACAGTCAACAACACTGAAACCATGAGATCAACTACAAAAACCAGATGTAAGAATGTGCTGGCCAAGGCGCAGGTTGTAGAGGAGGAGGGAACCTCGGGACATATTGGTGGAGAGAAGCTGACACTGGTGGTGGGACTAGTGCTGGAACACTGTATGTCTAATGCCCAACTATGAATAACTGTAAATAACAGTGCTTTAATAAAAATCTTTTAAGTGGAGAGAAAAGAAAGGTCTGTTCTATCTGAGTTTACTGAAGGTTTTATACATTTTTCATGATAAATTACTTTCATTTTTAGTGAATGTTCTATTTAGGCGATTTTTTTGTATCTGTAGAATTTGTATTATAAGCTTTATTTATTGATACAGATACTTAAGCATTATCTCTGATATGATTTTTTTTTTTGCTTTTTTGGGGCACACCCGGCAATGCTCAGGGGTTTCTCCTGGCTCTGCACTCAGGAATTACTCCTGGCAGTGCTCGGGGGACCATATGGGATGCCAGGAATCGAACCCGGGCCAGCACAGGCCAGCCATGTACAAGGCAAACGCCCTACCCTCTAGGCTATCGCTCTGGCCCCGCTGATATAATATTTCTAACAGAAAGCCAATCATTCCTTTTTAGGATAAAACACTTGTATATTTTTATATGCCTATTCAGTTTTCCTCTTAAAATTTTCTTAATTCAGATCAGAGTACCCTGCAGTGGGAGAGTGGGGGTGTCAGCAAAGTGCCAGCTCAGAGCCCCGACAGCTGAGAGCTCCCGCAATCCACAATCGCCACATGCCCTGGCCAGACTCCACTGCCTCAGCCAAGCCTCATCAAGAAATTAATCTTCTGAAAATTTCAGGAATACTGGCTCTGTGACTAAAATCTCCAGGCTTTTATGAGCTGGGATGGACTACCTGCCCCCATCTCCCTGTCCTTCTGGAAGCTTTGGCAGTCATGCCCGCAAACCACCTCCGCTGCCATGTAAGTTCATTTACCCACCATGATCCAGAGACTACTAAAAATCTTGAAAGAGATCAACAGGTTTCAGAAGATTCATCTGGGCCCAAGAATGTCCACACCACAGGCATGGCTGAGCCATTTGGTGGGACAGATCAGCCCAGTGCCCACCCAAACAGAGCCTCAGCAGCAGAAGGTTCCCAGATTCCACAATTGCCAATTGCCCCAGTCAGACAGACTCCACTGACTTGGGTCAAGTCTGACCCAGAAATTAATCTGCTGGAAAAAATCAGGCATGCTATTTTGTGACTGAAATCTCCAGGCTTTCATAGTCGGGATGGCCTACCTTCTCCCACCTCCTTGTGATTCTGAAGCCCTGGCAGTCACACACACACACACACACACACACACACACACACACACACACACACACACACACACACACACACACACACACACACCAAAGCTGCAACCAAATTAAAAATGTAATGCCAGCTCTATCACTCCTTTTAAAATTCCAAACTTCTAAATGTATGTATTGCAATCCACAATGTGTAAGAGAAAGAAAAGAGAAAGAGAAGAAGAGAGAGAGAGAGAGAGAGAGAGAGAGAGAGAGATAAAGAACCTGCCATAGAGGCAGGCTAGGGAAATGGGCACTGGTGGAGGGATGGGTACTGGAACACTGTATGACCGAAAACCCAAACATGAACATCTTTGTTAACTGTAAAAAATAAAAAATAAACAAATAAATAAATATTGAAAGCGTCCTGAGTGACATCTCAAATTTTACAGCACTGATAAATCAGTAGTAGCACACGAGATTGAATAGCATGTAACATAATAGACAACCAATCTCAATTAACAAAACATAAACCCAAAGGCTTAACCTGTAACAACAACTTAGTAATCTCTTAGACAAGGACTTAATGGCTCCATAGTGAGATACAACAATTTTCACTAATTTCTTCTAAGGACTGGATACATTTTTTGATCAGTCTCTTAGCAAATTATTGATGACAAGCAATATAAAATAAATCATTGAGGGCCTGCTATGAGGGCAGGCTTAAGGGGTGGTTCAGAAAACTGGAGACAATGTGGAGGGAAGGTGTAATGGTGGCGGGACTGGTGCTGGAATGCTGAATGCCTGTAACAAACCTGCAAGAACAGCTTTGTAAACCACAGTGTGTATAGATAAAGTGTAAGAGGAAAATTTACATATGTAGGCCTTACCTAATCCATGTATATTACCTACTCCAAAATATACTAACACAAAACTGCTTTCAAAGTGCTGTTAATGACAGATGGGATATGATTATTACCATAATGAGATCCAAGTATAAGATAAAATTTAATGTAATAGACTTTATTAGTAATTTTTAGTAATTACTTGCAACTTGGAGGGAACTGTGAGATATCATATTAGGTAGAGCAAATGTCGAAAATGTATACATTTTCAGAGTTGCAAATGTATACATGTAAATAAGAATAGAGTATTTTTACATTGTTTTAAATGGTTTTAATTTTTATATTTACATAGGTCAAAAATCATACAGTAATCACTAATTGGCCCTTCACTGTCTGTATCACTGTCTTCCCATTGTTCATCAATTTGCGCAAGTGGGCACTAGTAACATCTCCATTAGTCCTGTCACAAGCACGTGCAACCCAAGGGCATCTACTTGCTACAGGGACAGGAGGAGCCCGGAAACCATTCTTTAGGTTATGGAACTGAGGTCCATAAGAGTTACTGGTCTTTGGCATAAAAGTAAATAAAACATGGTAGCTTGCCAGGCTTTACCATGTAGGTGGTATAGTCTCATAGAAGGCGCTCAACCTGAGCATTTACTGATGAAACTTAAAGGGGGAAGAACAGTTTTTCTCTTGGATGGAGCTCTGAGGAACTATGGAGTCTGGATGTTGAGAATGACTAACTGCATAATGTGTGGTTTGCTCTGGCTTCTTGCCAGGCTACTGGTTCAGTTAAAACATGTCTATAACTGTTTACTATGTATAAATGTGAAAGAAATTGAGGAGCACCTTATGCAAAATTCAGTATCCTATAAAAATATCGCATAGCCACAAAGCGGACGCATGCCAAGGGACATGTGGGTCTGGCGTGGGTGGGTCTCTCTCTTCCGGGGCAACTGGCATGGAGGCGGAAGAAAAGGCAGGGCCCAAAACTCCACTCCGAGTCCGGCCAGCATGGTCTCTCCCTGCTCATGAGAGCAAACCCTTGGAGCAATGTTGGACTCGGCCAGGGGATGGCCAAGCCCCTTACTGGGAGATCAGCTCCATGGATTGCTTCCTCATGGGGCCAGCAGAGCAGCGCAGCTATGGGTCTGAAGTGGATGGGTCTGGATCTCTTCCGGGTTGCAAATTAGCTGAGTCTGGCGTTAGTGGGTCTCTCTCTTCCGGGGCAACTGGCATAGAGGTGGAGGAAAGGGCAGGGCCCAAAACTCCACTCCGAGTCCAGCCAGCATGGTCTCTCCCCGCTCATGAGAGCAAACCCTTGGAGCAATGTTGGACTCGGCCAGGGCATGGCCGAGCCCCTTACCAGGAGATCAGCTCCATGGGTTGCTTCCACGTGGGGCCGGCCGAGCAGCGCAGCTGTGGGTCTGAAGTGGATGGGCCTAGATCTCTTCCAGGGTTGCAAATTAGCTGAGTCTGGGGTGGGTGGGTCTATCTCTTCTGGGACAACTGGCCTGGAGGCAGAGGAAAGGGCAGGGCCCAAAACTCCACTCCGAGTCCTGCCAGCATTGGCCCTAACTGGTTTTTATTCTACTCACCAGTTCTTTTGTTGGAATAAGCAATATAAAATAAATTTGTGGGACTGAAGCAGTAGTCCAGTGGGTAGGGCATTTGCCTTGCGTGGCGGCCCATGCCAGCCTGGGTTCGATCCCGGTATCCCATATGGTCCCCCGAGCACCGCCAGGAGTAATTCCTGAGTGCAGAGCCAGGAGAAAACCCTGAGCATTGCTGGGTGTGACCCAAAAAGCAAAAATAATAATAATGTTAATAAAAAAAAATAAAAAAATAAATTTGTCATGTGCCAAAGGGGGCAGGTTGGGGTTGGGAGGGAAGGTAGGGATACTGGCAGCGGGAAGGTGACACTGTGGTGTTGGAGCACTAAATGTCTGAAACAACTATACAATGAACAACTTTGTAAGTCACAGTGCTTTTAATAAAAATCAATATAAAATGCTTTCTTAATTCAGGGCAGGAATGAAAGGACAACAGATTAGGTACTGGTCTTGCACGTGGCCAACCCAGGTTCAATCCCTGGCACCTCAAGTGGTCCCTGAGCCCACCGGGAGCAATCAATGAGCACAGAGCCAGGAATAAGCCCTCAGCACAACCACCTATGGCCCCAAATAGGCAAACAAACAAAACATATAATTCTTAATTCTCCTCTCCTCACACTTACTAAATTGTACATTTGTAAAATTTATGTATTGTATGCTGACAAAAAGAGCAAGCCACAGCCTTTAGGGAGAGGGAGGCCCTTTGCAGGATCAGTGCTCTTGAAGCCAGGATCTGAGGCACATACTACAGCCCAGATGAGGGCGTAGATGCAGAAGCAAGCAAGGAGCGCTGTGATCTGCGAGACACACACTGTCCAGTAGTCTCGGCAGCTGTCCCCACTCCCCACTATAGTGAAAGGTGAGGCCATCTCCTCTGGTCACGTTCTTCCTAGTCAGGCCCAAAGTTACTTTTAAACAAAGTCAGGTCAAAGTCATTTTCTAACCAGGGTCACCCCCAGCAGTCTTGGGGATGTGGCTCAGCCACGGAAACCAAGGATTCGAACACGGTGTGTGCTCCACCATGGATGCTAGCTCCCTGCCTACCAAATGCAAGACAGCATGTTAAGTCAGATACACACTCCCTCTCCTCACCTCACAGCAAACCCTCCAGTCTTTCCACCTTGTGGGTCTGTTCTCTGTATAGCCTGACTGTGAGTGAGCGCTGTCCAAACCCCAAGTGTGAGCGAGCAGCACTGACCAACCCCAAGTGCGAATGAGCACTGACCATAGCCTGAGTGTGAGTGAGCACTGACCACAAGTGTGAGCACTGACCACAAGTGTGAGCACTGACCATAAGTGTGAGTACTGACCACAAGTGTGAGCGAAAACTGACCATAGCCTGAGTGTGAACAAGCACAGACACTGAATGTGAGTAGCGCTGACCATAGTCCGAGTGTAAGCGAGCACTGACCCTGAGTGGGAGCAAGCACTGCGCAGGCTGAGCACTACCATCAGATGCAGACACCGGCTCCCCCACTCCTTCCAGCCGTCAGCTCCAGGCAGGGAAACCGGCCCTGGGACCCAGAATGGGAATCTGTCCCCGGGGGCCTCACTGGTGCAGCTGACTAGCCCTGTGAAGTGGCTAGAACAGACAGTGACACATTAGCTGGTGCACCGACACGTGACACGTCCTGGCACAGGAACGTTTCCTGTAAAAGCCATGCAGACGGAGGTGCAGGGAAAGGCAGAACCGCTGACCACATGGGCAGAGGAGCAAGCAGGTGAGCCGGGCAGTCTCAGGGCACGAGAAAGGCGACATAAGCCACGGAGGACTGTCCCCCTCAGTCTGTCCCCCTCAGGGAACACTCCAGCCCCAAGAGGGAGTGTGCCCCAGGGAAAGGGCCTGACCACCAGTGCACACGGTGCTGAGCACAGTCCACAGACATTTCCTCTGGGGACAGGACTGCTGAAGTCCCGGGAACCACTTCCCAGAGCAACTGTCCTCTCAGGACAGTGCAGCCCACCAACTGCGGCTGAGGCCTGGCCCCACACTGCACCAAAGTGTCCACCAGGCACCCACTGGAAGCTGCTCCACAGTGTGCATTTGCTGGCTTTGAGGGGAACAGAGGTCCACCCCTCCAAGTCTGGTACTTGTCAGAGGCAGCCACGGTCAGCCAAAGCCCAGAGGTGAGCACGTGCCTTAGGCTGCTGCTCAGAGAAGCCTGGCAGACATCCTCGCCGGTCACTTGGCCGTCCTGCCCACACAGGGTCCAGCAGCCCAGCCCCATGCCCTCCCACCTCTTCCCCAGAGAGGTTCGAGTGGAGATCACTACCAATGATGTCAGAGCCCGCCGTGAGCCACACTGGAGATGGTGCTGTATGGCACATCCACTGGCTGCTCTGCAAACACCAAGTGTAAAGGATCCAGTCCCCAGGGCCACCCGCTAGCCCTCCAGCGAGGGAGCAGGCTTTGAAGGGGCAACCGGAGCTAGGAAGGAGTGCAGAGGGTCAACAGCACCCAGGCAGGAATGGCTAACCTGAAGTTGGCCCAGAGGAGCAGAGGAAACCCAGCCCTGACATGGGGGGGCGGGGCCCCAAGCCCCAGATAAAGGCACCAACCCCGAGTTTGGATCTGGAGAATCACAGCTGAACCTGGGTACACACACAGCTGGGAGCTAGGAAACTTTTCTGATCAGGTGAGCTGACATTCTGCCAGCATCTGGAGTTACAGTGCAGGGCTACAGGACAAACGGATGCAGAGGACAGAGGCTTCCAAGCCGGGACGCACCAGGGGGAAGGTGCAGAGACAGGGTGTGCCCGGGACGAACACACTCCCACAGAAGGGGAAATGCAAGAACAGGCGTCGCGATGCAAGTGTCCGCTCTTCTGTGTAATAAGTGCTCAACTATTTCTGAAGGGTAAAAATGGAGGCCACACCAACCCCCCAAGAAAAAATGCCCAGCCCAAATGCATTTAATATGTATCACTGAACATGTGCAGCGATTGCAGTAAATTGCTTCACAAACGCAAATTATTGCAATCAGCATCTTGTTTTCTAGTTCTAAATTCAAAGGCGAACTATTAACACAAGACGCTAACTCTTGCTATTATCACACTTGCTATTATCACACATCCTCCTTTGAACAAAACCACTTTTCCAGATGGACTGCCAGAATTAGTGACTCCTAAGAAATCCTACCAAGACTGACATGCCAGAAATCCATTTATTCTGAACACTTCACTTAAATCGAGGAAAGGTACACCCAAACACACCTTTCCTAAGGAAACAGGAGTTGCTCTGTTTACAATTCAACTTGAATCCCAGCTCGGGAGGCCATTTGCAGTGCAGTGGCACAGCTGGGGCTGCTACCCAGACCACACGCTGCCTAATCCTCGCGCTGGCTCCCGCGTTGGTGACCTGGGTGGGACTGCTGGGGCAATCCTGACAGCAAACCCAGTAAAGGATTTAAACTCAAGCCAGACAGGATATGGGGCGGAGCAATAGTATGAGCATTTGCCTTGCACAGGGCTGACCTGGGTCCAATCTCTGCCATCCCATATGGTCCCCAAGCACTGCCAGGAGTAATTCCTAAGTGCAGAGGCAGAAGTAACCCCTGAACATCGCCAGGTTTGATCCAAAATGCAAAAAAAAAAAAAAAAAGCAAAATCAAGCCAGACAGGATATAGGTGACACAGAGCCACACAGGAGAATGTAATAGATTCTGCAATAGAACTGGTTATTTGTCTTTCCAGAAAGCGGTGTTTCCTCTGCTCTGGGCATAAAGCCTGACTTCCACAACCGTAGCCATCCCCAGCAGCACGTGACTTGAGAAGATTAGATTGCTGCAGTGTGTTCTATTAGCAACCACTCCTACAGAACACAATTATCAGAGCCACCAGGCTCAAAGACCAGAACTTCGGGGCTTGCTCTCCATGTGGAAAATCCAAGGTAGCAATTTTCTTATCTGACAGAGTCATAGAGTCATCACAAGGTGACCGGAAGGGGCAGAGAAGAAACTGGATTCTCTGTTCCATAAGAGGCTCTTACCCTGAATGGGGACGACCAGGAATTCCCACCCCACTGGGGATATGTTGGCCAAAGATGCCCTTTGCAAAAGCTACGAAAAAAATGAAGAAAAAAGAAAGCCCTTCTCTGTGATTGCACCCACCAGGATACACACAAAACTGAGGACACAGGAAAGTCACTTACCACTGGCCAGCCTTAAAGGAAAACTCCTTATCTGCAACAAGTAGATGGAGCTTCTTCACCGATGGGGACTCGTTGGCTGTTCCACACACTTTGGCCGCTGACACCACCTAGAGACAGACACCCACTGGCTAAGTTACCGTCGACACGGGGTACCTGAAAGGGCAGGGCTGAAGGGCTGACATCTTCAAAGATGGGGCTTTTAAAAAGGGCGAAATATGACTTGGCTGTTAAATTCTTCCTACTACCGGGAAGGGACAAGTGTTGGAACATTGTGGGACCAAAAACCCAATCATGAACAACTGTGTGACTGGGCACCTCACTGTGATTCAAATAGTAAATAAAATAAACAAATAATAATAAAAACTATTCCTACTGCCAGGTGAATCCGTTCATTTCACTTAGTTTTGAGAGAGGCACTACTACTAATTTAACTTCCTCCTGCAGGGAACAACAGTCCCTTCACAGGACTGTGAACAAGCCCTAACTGGGTGAGGCGGGAGCAAGCGTGTCTGGCTGAGCAAGGGGCTGGACACTCTGGGAAGTGCTTGAGCCCTGACGGGTGTTCTTGGTCAATGGACTGGAGAGAAAGGGCTGAACATGCAGGAGGCATAAATTCACACCCTAGTATGGCCCCAAGCACTGCCAGCAGCAACCCGAGTACCAAGTCGGAAGTCCCCAAGCACCTCTGGGGATGGCCTCTACCACACAGATAAAGGAATTATTAAGTTCTCTTTATTATATCTGTACTCTACAAATGAGCCCCTTCAGTAGCTATGAGCCGGCAAGGCAACCATAGCAACTAATTTCAGAAATTCAAAGTAAACACTTAAAAAATTGGTGATATTTTGGTTTGGTTTGGTTTTTAGCCATTTCATGGAGTAATTGTCTGGCTGATAAATCTAATACTAGAAAGAAAATTGGGGTTGTATGCCTTATGTTCCTGAAGGAACGGTTTGAGGCTCTTCATATTCCTGAATCAACCAGATGCCATTGGGCTACATTGGCACGTGATAGGGTCCAATGGAAATGTTACTGGTGCCCGCTTGAACAAATGGATGAATAATGGGATTCAAGTGATCAAGTGATGCCTTATGTCTATTTTTAATGAATTTTTTTCTAATTCGTTTTTCTTTTTTTTTTTTCTAATTCATTTTTAAACCACTTTGAAAAGAAAAATATAAACAGCCCACAACTGAAACAACAGCAAAACCAGTCCTTCCCTGCAGTCTGTTAGTTGGCAAAAGCACTGTTCTCATAATGCAAAGACTGCTCGGAATCCTCAAAAGGGCTGATTCAGGCCACGATCCCTCAAACACCAAAGGCAGCTGCCACTTCCTTCGTGGATTCTTCAGTCTTTGGGTTTCTCTTCTCCCTGGGGACCTGCAGACGGGATGAGGGTGAGACTCCTCCCTCAGCTCCTCCTGCCACTCAGCTCCACCCTGGCAGCATGCCAAATCAGTAGCAGGTGACAAAAACAATCACTCCCCAGAGCATGGGATTCATGGCCCCACGGAAGGGAGCCCTGAACATCTGTGCAGGTCAGTGAACCTCCCTCCGACTGATGACAGGCCCCGGCACACTCTCCAGGGGAGACAATTCTTAAAGGCCCACTGGAACATTCTCCTCAAGGACAGGGGGTCTCCCTTGCAGCTCAGAACAGCTCCGCCACGTTTCTGCCTCCTTCCTGCGAGGCCCCCTTCCCTCCCCTGCACCACCCCCACCTCATTTTCCGAAGCGTTGCAGGTGGGTGGTTTCTCTCTGCCCTGCTCTGAAACAGCCTATCTGCTCCCCACCCTTTCCTCTAGGCTCCTATTTTCTGCTCTTGGACCTGGCTCGTTGCACACAATCTCTGAGGCCATTTGCTCTTCCTAAGCGAACATGCAAGCAGCAAAACAAAGGACGCACAGGATGGAGCATTTAACCCTGGCCCTGCCATGGCTCCCAGCTGGCTCGCGGGCACAACGCCTGGTCCGCGCAGCGAGGAGATTAAGCCCACCTAGTCCTCCGGAGCCTCTGGGAGGCTTTAACCCTGGTCCTGCCATGGCTCCCAGCTGGCCCGCAGGCACAACGCCTGGTCTGCACAGTGAGATTAAAACGCCCACCTAGTCCTTGGAGCCTCTGGGAGGGTTCAAAGAGATAATCTATGTAAAGCCCTTAAAACACTGCTGGCCGGGTAGCCATTACAAGTCTGAGCGTATTTTACTGCAACGGTTGTAATGAACTTACTGGCACCGTAGAATGACATTCTGCTCACTTCAAATCTCTTGTGACACGCTGGCTGAGTGTGGGCACCCCAACGGCACTGTCCTCGCTGACCAGTGAGGACCCTTCTACAGACCGTGTTGGACCGCAGCACGCCTCTTATTTCATCGAACATGCTTAAAGCCAGACGGACTTGACACTGTGAAATCTCGCCTTTCATGCTGCCTCTCCAGATCTCTCCGCCTCCACCAATGCTGTCCCTAACGCTCTGTCACCACAGGTAAATCTGTCTCCTCTCTCGCAACCTCTCTGACTTGGTGACTGATGGCACCCAGTCTCAGCTCTCCCCGGTCTCTCCAGGTTTCAGACTTCTGACTCCCTCTTCCCCCAACCTGGAGTGTTCTCCTAGCCTTGGCCGGCTGACCCTAAACTGACCTGGTCCTCTTGCCACCACCTAGCCGCAGAGCTTTAGAGCTGTACTGCCTCTCTACTGCCTCCTTCCACTCTCGCTCTCCTTCCTTGAGGCTGCAAGCGTTAGCAAAGTCACCAACCAGCCCCGCTACGAATTCATCAATGCTTTTCTGCCACTCACAGGTGCTATACAATTCCTGGAAGTAATGGCCCATGTCTCGGGAGCGTTTCTCTCCAGAGCACACTGGGTTCAATGTTTTAGGTGCATTCGTGCAGCTGTTAGGAGTAATCATGTTAACAGTCCAAGAAATCGTGTTATTATTCTCCATTCTGCTGATGAGGAAACTGCTAATGAGATTTACTAACTTGCTCCAGATCACCTGGGGATACCCAACAAGTCAAAATTCAAAACCACTTTGACTAGAGCCTGAATTACCTGACAGTTCTGTCCCAGTGGCAAAGTCACTGATGGAAATATCTAAACCCTTCACCTGCTTCCTGTCCACTAACCTCCTGAGCAGGGGGCCTGGCACTGGAGATGCAGAAATGGAGAAAGTGCACATGGATGCAAATGAGCTCAAGCACAAGCGCACACACGCACACACGTTCACAGACACACAAGCACACACATGCACACACAGACATACACACTCACAGCTTTTCCCAGGCATCTTGTCCCTACAACTGCCCCGTTCTATGAATTCAGCTCAGCCAGAAGCTTCTTCCTTCTCCTGAACCTTCACACTAGACTCCCTGTTGTCTTTCTCAAAGGAACCACCAAGTGAATATTGCCAACTTTCCAGCCAATCAGTTATTCTCCAACTCCAACAGTTATTCTTCAAGGGCTCCACACTTCCCACTTGGCTGGGTTACCTCTCAGCACCAGCGCTCTCCTCCCGCCTACCGACTTCCCTCCCACCCTTCCCAGCCCCGGTCTTGGGGCCAACTCTCTTCCCTCCATCTTTTTCAATTCTTCCTTTGTCACCTGCTTAAGGCCTCTTCATGTAAACTGTCATTCCTCCCACCAGCCTCCGGAGATTAGGAAGTGAGTAGAAGTCAGTTCTCTATCAAGGCCCTGGACCACTCCTGAGATTGAACACATAGTAAGGGTCAGTAAATGTGTGTGAAATGAAATGAAAACTCTTGAGTTAGCCACTAAAAATTGATTTCCAGAACAAAAGTTAGAAGGAGTCCAGGGGTCTCTTGTTTACAAAAAGACACCACAAGCGGGGGCAATACAGAAATGTCAAATGCATTTCCAAACTTTGGGAGAAGTCAGAGATTTCTTCAGAACACACATCTTCCTTTTCCTATCTAAGTCCCTGTTACACAGAGGGGAAGAATTGTCAGTGGACTCTGTTATACCACTAATCTCCCTATTTTAGCTTTGCCAAATAGAAATGTTTTATTCATACTCCTTATTTTCTTTGAATAATCTATAGAAACCAGGAGCCGGATGATCTCATTTTTAAGAGTTAAACTGGATCTGTCAGATTCATTAGGAAAACAAGATAGATAACAGCTTTAACCACACACCTAAACCAAAAGTTGACCAGGAAACCAAAAGTTATTCTCAGGGAGGTGGAGAAAGCAACTTCAGCCCAAACATATGATAATGTTTCACACATGCTAGGCTAGGTGAATGAAATCACTAATCGTTTGCCATAAAAATTCAATAATGTAGAGAAAAAGGTTCACTGGCATGAAGCATTTCAATTTCATTTGAGTAACTGCTATGACCAATGGTGTCCCTAGCTGCCTTACAACAACTGCTATTGATAGGATCTCAGTGATATTAAGTAACTTATCTATAACATGATTGTCAGAAAAGAAACCTGATGCTATTAGTCCAATGTAGTCCTTTAATAACCTGGGCAACAATGCTAGTACTGGTAACACAAAATACCTTCGTGCTATTTAAAAGGCATGTCTCACTCTCACCACTTTATTTGATTTGATTGACATCAAGGGTGCATATTATACAAAAATCCCTAGCAATGTGGATTAAAAACATTAGCAAAATCATTTCAAGGGCTACATATTTATTTGATTCTTAAGCTAGTTTTGCATCATTAAGATCTGTAATCATGGTCCTTATTATATGTCTTTCTTTACTTCTATTGAATAAGCAAAACACGATGCAGAAACTATGTTTTGCATTTGTACTTGCTCTCATACTTAATGGATCAAAAGATTTCCCAACTGAAGCCTCTGCTAGCCGTGCCCTAAGTTAAAACACATGGCAGGAAATGAAGTCTTTCATAAAATAACATTTAGACTCTTCTACTGTTCAATAAAATAACAATACCTTCGCCAACTCTGGCCAGCACACATTTTAAATGCTTTGACGAAGTCAGCATCTAAAAGGGGAAATGCCATCACACTGATTTAAGAAGCTGGTTTTATGGAGGATATTTTGATGTAACTGCTGCTGAAAAGTCTCTGCACAGGAAACAGGTCTTTCTTTGGGAATCCTAGCTGACTTCCTATGTTCACTCCCACCCATCCATTCATTTGCTGACTACACTTCAGACAAAGCCAGAATTACAGATGACCTGAACCAAAACTACAGTCAGGGCAGAGAAAGTTTCAGAGTTAAAGGACACTTCAGCCCTTATCGAGAGCAGAAGGTCACTTCACACATAAGGACACCGGGATCCAGAGATAGGATTTAAGTTGTGGCAGAATACCGATCTGATGAGTAGCAGCATGATTAGAGGAAACTGGGCTTACTGCAGTGATTTGCTGACACAGAAAACCACCAAATTCTGTCAACCGCACAAGCCTCTGCCTTAAGTGCCTTCCCGCCCCAGCACTCCAGCCTGGTGCGACGAATGAACTCTAGTTGCTCCTGCCCAGAGCGCACCTGTCCACCTGCACTGAGTCTCCTCTCGGCCTCTCCAAGCTTCTCTTGTGCATCTACCCGTGAGGACCACTGGAAACAACTGGTCATCCCACAATTAACACACGCAGCAGACAACACCTATAGTGCACCTGTCACACAGGATTTTATATGCATTAGTTCATTCAATCTGAAGAACAATCTAGAAGACTAGGTCATGGGGAAAGAACTGAGGTCCCAGAGCCTGGGAGGGCACAGCAGAGACTAGAATGTGGTGCCTGCTCTTCTGCTCCCCCAAACAAAATACGCCTCTCCCTGCCCCAGCCATCACCCCTTTTCCTGCTGTCACTCACATGTGACTTCTAGCTTCCACTCACATAAAACTTTTACAAGTGTTAAAGGTCTGGTCTTTACGAACGTGAACTGTATGGTCCTAGCTCCATTTTCCTGTCCACGTTATCGCTAGGGACACAAGTCAGTCTGGCCCTCGTTGAGCTCAGCGATGCCGCCAGCTGGTCTGCCCCGCAATCCCTGCTGTCAGACACAGTGAGGACCCAGCAGCTGAATTCTGCCTTTGCTTCCTTCCTCCTGCTGGAAAGATTCCTCTGGGTTGCAGGGACGATTTCTCTCCCGTCTCTCCTCCCTCTCCTCTGCTGGCCTTTCTCTTCTGCTTCCCTCTAAATGGTGACACGCCCCAGTGCCTGTGCCTGGAAGCACTTCCCTCACCCCAACAAGAGCTCCTAGGCCTCCTGCCATGCCCTAAGTGGTGAGAAGCCATGAAGGTATCTTCCCAGGACTTAAGCAGCCAATTTCCGACCGTGAGCTCCAAAGTCACATCCAAGTATCTGAATTTCCGCTCCAAAATGCACACACCAGACACAGAATCCTTTTTCATTCCACCCAAAGTTCCTTCCTTTTTATTTTTGTGGACAATTTAAAACATTTTAAAAAAATAACTAAAAATAAATATAAAAATAAATAAACATAACCCTAATACCGCATACCCATGACTCTGAGTGCACAGCTGACAAGAGCTGACGATACCCCTGGTTAATGCTGTTTCATCTATGACTCCATCTGGCTTCCCACTCAGACACCTTCAGAGTATTCCATAATTGGGCTCTTAATCTTGCCTCCTCCGGACCTGTTCTCCTCCAGCTTAGGGAGCATATGGCACCACCACCAGCTACCCAGATTACTCAACTACCGTGTCAAGACATCTCGTGGCTCCCTTTTCTTCTCATCAGGGACCTGCCAACTCCCTGCAATGCGACTCCCCTCAGCCATTCCTGTCCTACAGCCACCCACTGCCCCGTCCCCCACCCAGTTACCCCTCCATATAGCACCTTTCCTGGATCTATGTCAACACCCTCCAACCTAGCGTCAAAGCACAACAAAAGCCCAGTGCTCTACCACACACATCATGAATGACCCAATGGCCACCACAATATAGACCGGAAGCCTCCATTAGCCTCGGATCAACCAAACCCAAGCCCACTGGTTTATCCACCTGGCTCTACCGCCTCTCCTCCTTCCTCTCGTCTGAGCAAGTCAAGCTCATTCTCACAGCCTTAGCTCTGAGCACCCGATAGTGACACTGTGCCTATGGCTGAACCCACTCACGTCTCAGCTTTCAATGTTACGCCCCAACTTACACAGCACCCCTGGACTTTGTCTCTGTAACCGACATGCCCTATTTGACTCCCTCCGAAGCCCCAGTCACATCTGATGCTCTATGCTTTACCTGCCCTGAGAGCAGTATCACAGAGAGAGGCTCCGCCTGCCTCACACAGGGCCATAGTCCCGCATCTAGAATAAACCTGAGCACAGCACTCAACACTGATCTATTGACATAAGCTAATGTCTACTTTCTCTGATAGGGTACTGGGGCAGGGGTGGGGGAGACAGGAGAGGGGGTAGAAATGGTTGGATCTGACCTCTTAAACTGCTTTTGAACCCAAAACATGTGTCACTGACACAAAACATGTTAGACCCTAACAAGTTCAGTCCTCAACAAAGGAAGCAGCAATGCGGGAAGAGCGTGTTTTTTCATAGCTCACATCTGAACAGCACAAGAGAGCTTGGGCAAGTTCATCTGCCTGCTCAGGATAGAGCTGGACCGAAGCCCATCACCATCCCTACCTTATATAGTGACTCAGCCTGGACAGCTGAGGTCTACAGCCACACAGGGGAAGGAGCACAGGCTTACTCTGCTTCTGCAACGTGCAGTGCCAATGGTCTGCCAGGACGAGGCTGGACACAGGCTGCAGAGCTGGCTCCTAGTCAGAGAGCCACCCTCTTTCTCGGCTTAACTCACACAGGGCAGATGGTGTCAGAATGGGCGGAACTGAAGGATTCCGTGCTGACATCAGAGAACAGCTCAGCTGGTGTGGGAAGCCCTCCCCGCCACACACACATCCACAATGGAATGGAACTGGGGAAGGGCCCTTAAGGTAATAAGATGTACAGGACTCTGTAAGGCTAAGACAGAGGCTACTATAAGAAGCAAACTAGCACAACTGAAAAACAATCCGTGGTTTTACCAAGTCAACAGGGTGCGTGAGATCAGTTCTCTCTGACCAGAGTCTGGCTGGAGTCATCAGTTCAGAGACATCACCCCAGCCCTTGCCTGATGTCCAGAATATTTCCAAGTGAATCAGCCCCCGACATCAGTTATTAAAGAATGTACTCTTCCCCTACCAAGCCTCCCCAACTGGCGAACAGAATCCATTTGGCTACACCTTGGCAGGGCCAAGCCGGATGGGTGCCCCATCTAGCAGAATCTCCATCTTGACTGCATTCACACACGCCTGCTCTATCACCGTGACATTCCCAGACTGCTCCCCTCTGCATCCTGAAGAAATGCCTGTGCACCTAAACACAAGTGCTGTTCCTGTCCAGGCTGTTTCAAGCATCAGCAGGGCCGTGGGCTGCTCACCTGAGAGCCCCCCAAGGAAGGATCACCATCATAATACACCACTTCAGTAAATTTTCCAGAGAGAGCCTGTGGCTCTCAGGGAAAGGACATTTCTGGGTGGGAAAATGCTTCTTTTCACCCACTCCATGAGGGGGCACCAGGGACCTCTGACCTAACCTACCTCCTGGTAGAAGCAGGTAAGAGCTACAGGTTCTGCTTTTACCAATTGTCAAACGCACGGGCCACCCTACCTACAGGCTACGTCCCAGGCCTGAACAGTGGGAGAGAGCAGTAGGGAGCTATGTTCCATTCACAAATCTGAACTTTCCATTCAGATTAAAGGCAGGAGCTGCAAAGGACAGAGACGCGGCCTCGCTATTAGAATAATCATAAAAGAGTCATTTTAATTCAGGGATTCATAAAATCTGACCTACTGAATTAAGTTGTAGGGTTTTGTAGGAGCCAGGAGGACTTGTCAATGGTTAGCATCTACCACAAGTGTGTGGTGGACAGAGAGTAAGTAAGATAGAGAAGGGACTACTTTACCAATAATAGTTGGAAATGAGTACTGAGAGTAGGTAAAGGGATATACATAATAACCCCTGTACTGAAACCAAAATATGCAAAAGGGGTGTGTGTGTGAGTGGTGTGAGAGAGAGAGAGAGAGAGAGAGAGAGAGAGAGAAGTACCTGCCATAGAGACAGGTAGTGGGGAGGGGACACTGGTATATTGGTGCTGGGAAATGTGCGCTAGTGGAGGGAAGCATATTGGAACACTGTATGACTAAAACCCAATTGTGAACAGCTTTGTAATTGTCTATCTCACAGTGATATTTAATTTTTTTTAAACATAGGGTTTTGGTAAAACCAGGTAGAACAGCCACACTTTTCTATGGCTGTTTGTGCTATAAAAGCAGAGAGTTTTTCTTGCTGTTTTGTTGGTTGGTTGGCTGGTTGGTTTGGGATATGTGGCAGTGCTCAGGGGCCACTCCCCAGTCCTCGGGGGACCCTGAGGGGCCGGATCCACGTGATCCTCCCGCCTGAAAAGCATGTGCTCTAGCCCTTTGGGCTCTCTCCCCAGGCCAAGCAGAGTTTTAGAGTTGGGACTAAGCATGGTCCAAAAGCCTAAAATACTGTCTTGACCTTTCTGGAAAGTTTGCCACGTCCTGCCTTATACCTTCCTGCTTCAGGATATAGAAAGGGGCAAGAGAAAGAGGAAGAAGAGGATCTAAAGCAAACAAAACAGATCAGAAGAGTATAAAGTTCAAGCCTGTGTTTAAGTCCAAGCAGATAAGTAAACTACGTTCTCCTCAAAACTGGCCAACTATTACTTGTTTTAGAGGACACTCTGGTCTGTGCCCGAGGATAACTCCAAACAGTGCTCAGGGCACCATATACAGCGCCATGCCTCAAACCAGCGTCCACCAAACACAAGCACCTTAACCCTTGTACTACCTGTCCAGCCCCAAACGATTACTTTTAGTAAGAAATCCTAACAAATTCATATTTATCAAAATCAGCATTTTTGTGTATTGAAAAAAGCTTCCTTAAAAAGGTATTTTCAGATTTATCATCAGTGGGGAAAGTACATTTTCCCATGTGCCCATAAGTCTATTATGCTAAACTAATTTTCCACAGATGTCACAAAATTTGACTTAAAGCTGAGTTCAAAAGCACACAACCCCCTGGGGCCGGAGTGATAGCCCAGCCGGTAGGGCATTTGCCTTGCACGTGGCCGGCCTATGCCGGCCTGGGTTCGATCCCTGGCATCCCATATGGTCCCCCGAGCACCACCAGGAGTAATTCCTGAGCGCAGAGCCAAGAGTAACCCCTGAACATCGCCAGGAGTGACCCAAAAAGCAAAAAAAAAAAAAAAAAAAAAAAAAAAGCCCACAACCCTTGATCCCAAAGCAATTTTCTGAAAACAGAGTTAGTTTGAAAAGTGAGTTCCAAACATTATTACTTTACGCTAAAGTGTATCTTCCCACTAAGACTAAAAACGATAACGACTAAACTATCGTTCCTGACCACATTCTAATATAACTACATAATCCTTCTTCTATAAAATTGTTTTTCTCTTCACTGATCATTTGACTTCCCGTAGATCATCAATTACTCGAGCAGGCACCAGTAACATCTCAATATGTCCTGTCACATGCGAGATAGCCCAAGGGCATCTGCCCACTCCAGGAACATAAAGAGCCTCAAACCATTCCATCAAGTCATGGGAATGAGGTCTATAATTGTTACTGGTATTTGGCATGTCAAATACAACATGGGTAGCTTGCCAGGCTTTGCTGCGTGGTGGGATAATCTTCTAGTCACCTCAAGACGAGCATTTATTGAGGAACTAGTCTGTGGAAAATTAGTTTAGCATTATTTATCAAGCCGGGATGCAATCAGCTCTTCTGCTAGGTAGAATTCTGATGAGAGGGGAGTCCGGATGTGGAAAATGGTGACCCTAGTGGTGTGGGGTTCCTCTGGCTTCTTGGAGGCTCTGCTGGGGTGGCGGGTGTTTTTCTCTACTAATTCAAATGCACACCCTGGAACACTAAGCAAACTATAACCAAACTCAAAAAACACTCCAAGAGAAGCAAAATCAAATATTCGATGTACGTTTTGAAATGGAAATGGAGTTATTTACTGAGTTCAAGGGTGAGGGTGCTTTACTTCCGGGTCCCTGAGACCCCAATCCAGGGACAGATTAGCTTTCTAGAAGTGGGGCTAATTAATGCAGGAACAAAAAGGAAGACTTTAAGAACGTGGCTCTTGGAATAAGCAAGAAAGTCAAGGAACAGTCAACTCCTCAACGGCAAGAACCAAAAAGAAGTTCTATTATTAGTTCTATTATTAGTGACCCCTAATAAAAGGACATCATCCTGACCATCAGGCCTCTCAACCGTGTCCTTCTATGGCCACTCTCTGCGCTTCATTGACAGCAAATCCACATGTCCCGACTCCCAAGAGTAAACTTTGTGTGTTTCTGTATCATCATATCAAATCAGGTATCAGATGTACTGGACAGAAAAATAATAAGCCATCCTGGGAAGGCCTCAAGCTCTCCGAGCTCCTTCTTCACAGACCAGTCAGACCTGAGCAAAGCCAGAGCAGCAAATCGCCCGCCGCCAAAACACAGACCTCCTGTCGGACGACATTGGCAGTTCGCTCCAAGTGGTCACTTTTCCTTTGGGATTCCATTACGCTTCAAGAGAAAATAAAAGTGGGTTACTATCCTCATGCAACATAACTCATTTTCCCCTATAAGAGCCAAAATATAGTCCAATTTGGTTTGCTAGAACAAACAGAAACAACAAAATCGACTATGGTATGGACCCCAGAAAATGGTCAAACTGAAGGGCCTCAAAATGTAAGTCAAATGCTCTAGGACTGGCACACACATTTCAACAAAGTGTTGTGTCGGCCTTCAGGCATCTGTTGTGTCTCCCACAAGTATGGGCTAGAAAATCAGCCTTAAAGGACTTGACGAGAACTCACCAGGACAGAGAAAGGCAGCGCAGAACACCGGGCGTCAGTCCCAACGGGCAGCCTGAGCACAGACGGTTCCAAAAGAGCCTCGAAACAAACCAGGAATCAGGACAGCGGCACAGGCCATGGTGCTCTCTGGGCAAACACAGAACTGAAAATTAAACTGGTCTAAGGACAACCCTTTAATGTATGTTCTGTAATCCATAGTCTGGAAGGGAAGGAAAAGAGAAAGAGAGAGAAAGGGAAAGAAATAAAGAACCTGCCATGGAGGCGGGCTGGGGGGGGAGGGAACCGGGACGTTGGTGGTTGGGAGATGGGCACTGGTGGAAGGATGGGTGCTGGAACACTGTATGACCAAAACCCAAATATGAACTTTTTAATTGTATATCTTTGTAATGGTAAAAATAAAAAATTAAAAAAAACTGGTCTAAGGAAACGTTAAAAATTATACTATTTTAGGGGCCACTAAAAATTGGGCTAGGATTTTTGCTGATGGTATTCTGAGCTAATAACAAAGCACTGAAGGGTGTAACTTGACCTTAATAAAATTCCTGCCTCTACCTAGAGCTGATTCAACCAATTTCCACAGTGCCTTTGGTGCTATCACCTACCCACGTTTGCTGTTAATTCCATAATCTCTGACCAAGTGGATGTGAGTTATCTGCTGCTATTACAGAAGAGGAGAGAAGATTGGTTTTGGGGCCATATCCAGTGGTACTCAGGGTTTACTTCTGGCTCTGAGATCACTCCTGGCAGGGCTCAGGGGACCATCTGAGGTACCCAGGAAGGAACCCAGCTCCAAGCACCCTATGCACTGTACTATCCCTGAGGCCCAGAGGAGAGGAGATTTTAGAACTGCATGATTGTATTCCACCCAAAAAAGACCACATACAGCTTTACTATTTCTTACTGGACAACATGCAAATTTTCCCAACATTAAGAAAGTTTAAGACTCTCGTTTATTAAAAACCAACACTGATAAGTCACACTATTGTTTACAAATCTGGAAACTGCCAAAATGGTCACTACCAGAGCAAATGAATGATAGTGTTACTTTTACATACTAGTATTATTACTATTAGTATCATTACTATTACTCTAGTATTATTAGTAGCACAATACTAATAACACAAGCAAACCAATAACACAAGCAAACCAACTGCAACTATATGCAGTAACAGAGATGTAGATCACAAACATACTAAAGAAAGTCAGGTTGAAAAGAACACTTATATGATTCAGTCATGAAAGGCACATATAGAAAAATTCATTTCTGTGGGCAAAAAAAATCAAGTGCTCAGGTAGAAGTGGGAGGTGGAAGTGAAGATGATGTTTTGATCTGAGGGCTGATTCATGGGAACCATTTTGCAAAAATTTATCCAGTCACATAGGCTTTTTAAGGGCAGTAAAACTTCCCCAGTAAAAATCTGGGGAGTCATGGAAAGCTAAAGCAATCCTTGGGAAAAAGAAGATGGGAGGCATCACCTTTCTCAACCTCAAACTCTACTACAAAGCAGTGGTAATTAAAACAGCATGGTATTGGAATAAAAACAGACCTGTGGACCTATGCAATAGAGTTGAGTATCCTGACAACCAACCTCAAATACATGAACAATTAATCTTCGATAAAGGGGCAAAAAAGTATGAAATGGAGCAAGGAAAGCCTCTTCAACAAGTGGTGCTGGGAAAACTGGGCAGCTACATGTAAAAAAATGAACTTGGACCTCTGTAACACCATGTACAAAAATCAGATCAAAATGGATTAAAGATCTCAATATCAGACCTGAATCCATAAAGTACATTGAAGAAAACATAGGAAAAACCCTCCACAACATTGAAGCTAAGGACATCTTCAAAGAAGAAACACCACTAACAAAACAACTAAAAGAAAAGATTATCATATGGGACTACATGAAGCTAAAAAGCTTCTGCACCTCAAAAGAAACAATGACCAAGATACAAAGACAGTCCACAGAATGGGAAAGAATATTCACCCAATACCCATCTGATAAGGGGTTAATATCCAGGATATATCAAGCACTGGTAGAACTTTACAAGAAGAAAACAGCCAACCCCATCAAAAAATGGGGAGAAGAAATGAACAGAAACTTCGACAAGGAAGAAATTCGAATGGCCAAAAGACATATGAAAAAATGCTCATCATCATTAGTCATCAGAGAGATGCAAATCAAAACAACAATGAGATATCATCTCACACCACAGAGATTGGCACATATCCTGAAGAGCAAGAACAACAAATGCTGGCGTGGATGCGGGGAAAAAGGGACTCTCATCCATTGTTGGTGGGAATGTCGACTAGTACAGCCTTTTTGGAAAACAATATGGACATTCCTCCAAAGACTAGAAATCGAGCTCCCATTTGACCCAGCCATACCACTCCTGGGAATATACCCTGGGAAGCCAAAAATACGCAGCGGAAACACCATCCCTACTTTTATGTTCATAGCAGCATTATTCACAATAGCCAGAATCTGGAAACAACCAAAGTGTCCAAGAATCGATGACTGGATAAAGAAACTTTGGTATATCTACACAATGGAATACTATGCAGCTGTCAGAAAAAAATGAAGTTATGAAATTTGCCTATAAATGGATGGACATGGAGAGGATCATGTTGAGTGAAATTAGCCAGAAAGAGAGAGACAGATATAGAATGACTGCATTTATTTGCATGACATAAATATATATATGTACATATTATGATACCAATATCCAAGGTCAAGCGAAACATGGAACAGGAGGTCTTGTCAAAGGTGGAAACTATCACAAACGTGTGGGAGTCAGAAGCTAGGTAAGACAGAGAATGGAACAGTATGCTAATAATTGTTGAAAGTGCTGATACCAACCTAGAACTGAGCATTAAATACAGGCAAAAAGATACACATGACAACCTCTTAATGTATGTATTGTAATCCACAATGTGGAAGGGAAGGAAAAGAGAAAGAGAGAGAGAGAGAGAGAGAGAGAGAGAGAAAGAGAAAGAAATTAAGAAACCTGCCACAGAGGCAGGCTGGGGGGGGAGGGAATCGGGGACATTGGTGGTGGGAAATGGGGACTGGTGGAGGGATGGGTGCTGGAACAATGTATGACCAAAACCCAAATATGAACATCTTATAAAATTTTGTAACTGTATATCTCACGGTGGTATAATAAAATATTTTTAAAAAATCTGGGGGAGGGGCTAGAGAGATAGCACAATGGGTAGGGCGTTTGCCTTGCACGTGGCTGACCCGGGTTCAATCCCTGGCATCCCATATGGTCCCCCCGAGCACTGCCAAGTGTAATTCCTGAGCAAAGAGCCAGGGGTAACCCCTGAGCATCACCGGGTGTGACCCAAAAAAAAAAAAAATCTGGGGGATGCTGTAGCAGTGGATTTTTTCATCAGACACTTGTCCAAAGTCACATAACAGACATACCAAGACTAAGCAATAAGTCAGACTATGCATGCTGGGGAACCGGGATGAGTCATATCAGCTCACCATCAGTAACAGATACCCCACTGTGGTGGATGTTGATACCGGGAAGGGGGTGATGCATGTGTGGGAACAGAGCATATACGGGAAACATCTGGACCTTCCTCTCAATTTTACTCTCAACCTAAAACTGCTCTTTTTAAAAGTCTCAACAAGGGCGATAGTACAGTGGGTAGGGCATTTGCCTTGCACACGATGGACCCAGGTTCAATCCCCGGCCTCCCAAATAGTCTCCCCACTCCCCCCAGCACCACCAGGAACAATTCTTGAGTTCAGAGCCTGGAGTAACCCCTAAGCATTGCCGGGTGTGACCCAAAAAGTAAAAACATAAATAAAAATCTCAACAAAAGGCCTGGAGAGGTAGCACAGCAAGAAGGGCGCTTCCCTTGAGCATAGCAGACCCAATACTACATAGGTTTCTCTAAGCCGAGTCAGGAGCGACCTCCGAGTACAGAGCCAGGAGGAAGCTCTGAGCACCACTGAGTATCATTAAAAAATTATTTTTGTCTCAAAAAATTAATCAATCTAAAAAATTAATCAAAATTAATTCTAAAATATGTTGTTAAAGTTATTCTGTACTCCTGTTTGCATGCTATACTTCAATAAAAAACTAAGAAAACAAATTCAAGAGCAAAAACACTTGGAAAGATCCCCCCATAATACAAATTTTGAAAACTTCTATCAGGAAAGGCAGCTACTGGCTCCCTATCATTCCATTTTCCTCCACCCATTTTTAAGTGTCTCTGCCTAAATCATCACTTTTAACATGTGCAGAGTTGGCCATTGATTGCTGTTGTTACACTGAGAATAAACAAAAATGTATGCAAAGACTATTTCCTGAGCTCTTGGGATATCTGTTCTGTTCGAAAAATATTTTAGTTCCTCGTGCTTACAAATTTCTTCATCAGTTTAGCGGCATGGAGAGGGATGTAGACAAGAACAAAACGAAGACACTTTGGGGAGCTTTCGTTTTAGATGGCAGACAAAATAAATGAAATTAAATACATCAGGTGGCGATGGGGGGTATAGTCAATCCATTCCAATACAAGCGAATCATATCCCAAAGCCTCTGCTCCAGACCTAGGCTTTAGCTTGCGGATGGACTTCTCTTCTACTTGCATGGACAGGACATAGGGAGCTGTTACTGGTGCCCGCTCAAGCAAATCGATGATGAACGGGAAGACCGTGACAATGACAGTGATGGACTTCTCGCCACGGCATGATAGATGCCGCATCCTTGTAGACAAGCGTGCACTTGCTCTCGCTAGTGAATGAGAAGATCTAGGGCTCGCTCACTCCGTGAGAGTACCAATTTGTTTGCTCCTTTAAGTGTGCTATACCAGAAGCACTGTGCTAAAGTAAAGGTGAAACTTTCTTTAGAAGTCTGAGAGATTTTAGGAGTCACAAGGATGTGACTACCTGATAAGCAATGTTTGTGACCTGGTTCTATACAGAGACCTTGGGATACACACCGAGTGGAACATGGATGGGGCTTCCTTGTAGGGAAAGTCTCACCAAGTTCCTGCGAAGGCAGAGACAACATGTAAGAACCCTGCTCCATGCAAGTGTTGCCTCAGCAGAAGCACGGCTCGTGGCTGTGAAAGGGAGGTTCCCTGACCAGAGAGACAATCAGCAGGTAGGGGGCTTGCCGAACACATGGTGGACCCAGGTTCGATCCTTGGCACCCCATAAGGTCCACTGAACCCAGCCAAGTGCAGAGCCAGGAGTGAGCTCTGAACACTACCAGGTGTGCCCCTCCCCAAAAAATGGTAAAATAAAAAGGAAAGGTCTGCTAGAGAACAGCAGGCCCACCTCAAGTGGATGCTCAATTATTCATCTCCTATCAGTTTTTCCTCATGCGCCAGTTTTACTGTTTTTCACTCTCCCTGTCCCACCTATGACTTCTGCTCCTTCAATACCATCTCACTAAGCACCAGAACAATGGTTGGAATGACTTGTGGAGGATCACTGAAGGCTAAGTTCCCTAAAAAAAAAAGGAAAAAAAAGGAACCGATACATATTCAGACATGGAAAACACCGTTCAGCTCAATGCTCTCCACAACTTCTGCTAAAACAAATTGTCCTCACGTAGGAAATATCTTTTAGTGATTGTGCTGGCCTTTTGCTCAACTGAACTGGAAAACAAATGCTAATTTGTAAAAGCTGTTGTCTTAAAAACTTTAACTCCTAGAATGGTATCCATGACCAAGAGTGCCATCTACTGGTATATAAGGGACACTTAGTCAAATCATGTTCTTGGAGCCTTCCACAGTAAGGTATTAAAAAACAAACTAAACAAACCCTATTATATAAAAACACACCCATTGGTTTCATATGCTCATTTAAGCATTTAGTTAACCATATAGGATCAGTATATATATATATATATATAAATGTAAATATATATAATATAGTATTTATATGTATATATATAAAATAATCTAAAAAATCATAACCAAAGAATATACATCAATACTGTGTTCTTACAGGTCATGTCTAACTTACATTCTTTTTACCTTCTCGATAAATAAACTATTTTATACTGGAAGTACTTGCCATAGCAATCAGGGAAGGAAAAGACATTAAGGGCATCCGGATAGGAAGGAAAGAAGCCAAGTTATCACTATTTGCAGATGACATGATATTATACCTGAAAGGCCTGAAACTCTCTACCAAGAGGCTCCTAGAAATAATACATTCCTACAGTAGAGTGGCAGGGTACAAAATCAATACCCAAAAGTCAATGGCCTTCCTATATGCAAACAGCGAAAGAGAAGAAAGGGACATTAAAGAAACTATCCCATTCACAATTGCACCGCAGAAAATCAAATACCTAGGAATCAGTTTGACAAAGAATGTAAAGGATCTCTACAAAAGAAAACAACAAAACGTTACTTCAGGAAATAAAAGAAGACCTGAGGAAATGGAGACACATTCCCTGCTCATGGATCGGAAGGATTAACATTATCAAAATGGTAATACTCCCTAGAGCTTTATACAGATTCAATGCAGTCCCTATAAAGATACCCATGATGTTCTTCAAAGAAATTGAACAAACACTCCTGAAATTTGTATGGAATAATAAAACCCCACGAATAGCTAAAGCAATCCTTGGGAAAAAGAAGCTGGGAGGTATCACTTTCCCCAACCTCAAGCTCTACTACAGAGCAGTTGTCATTAAGACAGTGTGGTATTGGTATAGAGACAGACCCGTAGACCTATGGAATAGAACTGAATATCCTGAAACACACTCTCAAATATACAACCACTTAATCTTCGATAAAGGAGCAAAAAATCTTAAGTGGAGCAAAGAAAGCCTCTTCAACAAATGGTGCTGGGGAAAATGGGCAGCTACGTGTAAAAAATGAACTTAGACCTTCTAACGCCATGCACAAAAGTCAGATCAAAATGGATTATAGATCTCAACATCAGATATGAATCTATAAGGTACATTGAAGAAAACATAGGAGAAACGCTCTACGACATCGAAACTAAAAGTATCTTTAAAGACGACACACCACTGACCAAGCAAATGGAAGCAAAGATAAACAAATGGGATTATATAAAATTGAAAAGCTTATGCACCTCAAAAGAAATGGTGACCAAGATACAAAGACAATCCACAGAGTGGGAAAGGATATTCACCCAATACCCATCTGACAAGGGGTTAATATCCAGGATATATCAGGTACTGGTAGCACTCCACAAGAAAAAACAGCCAACCCCATCAAAAAAATGGGGGAGAAGAAATGAACAGAAGCTTCAAAAAAGAAGAAATTCGAATGGCCAAAAGGCATATGAAAAAGTGCTCTTCATCTTTAATCATCAGGGAGATGCAAATCAAAACAACAATGAGGTACCATCTCACACCACAGAGACTGGCACACATCCAAAACAGCAAGAACAACCGGTGCTGGCGTGGATGTGGGGAAAAAGGGACTCTGATCCACTGTTGGTGGGAGTGCCGGCTGGTCCAGCCCTTTTGGAAAACAATATGAGCATTCCTCCGAAAACTAGATATTGAGCTCCCATTTGATCCAGCAATAGCACTCCTGGGAATATACCCGAGAGACCGAAAAACACATAGCAGAAACACTATCTGTACTTCTTTATTCATCTCTGCGCTATTCACTATAGCTAGAATCTGGAAAAAACCTAAATGCCCGAGAACAGAGGACTGGCTAAAGAAACTGTGGTTCATCTACACTATGGAATACTATGCAGCTGTCAGAAAGATCACTTCACTTCTTCATCACTTGAATCTCGTTATTCATCGATTTGCTCGAGCGGCGCCAGTAACATTTCCATTGGACCCTATCACGTGCCAATGTAGCCCAATGGCATCTGGTTGATTCAGGACAGAAAAGATGAAATTATGAAATTTACCTGCAAATGGATGGACATGGAGACTATCATGCTGAGTGAAACTAGTCAGAAGGAAAAGAACAGATATAGAATGACTGCATTCATTAATAGGATATAAATAGATACCAGTGTTTAACTAAATGTGGGAAATGGTAATGGCAGATTAAAACTCACCATTGAATATACACAAAGAGACTTCAGTGATAAACTCTAAATATCTGCAGGGCTAGCCACAATGTGTAAAAGAAGAGGGAGAGAGATGCAGAGACAGAGAGAGAGAGACAGAGAGAGAAAGAGAGAATACTGGGGTACCTGCTATTGAGGCAGCCTGGGGGGTGGGCGGAGGGGTGGGGTACATTGGTGGTGGAAATGGGGCACTGGTTAATAAATGAACTATTTTAACAGTAACCCCTACAGACCAGGTGCCCGGGGTCAAAGTGGGGGTGAGGGCTGAGCTATTATGCCTTGCAGACAGGATCTTCAGGATCCCCTGGCACCAAAGGCTTCCCTCAGCATGGCTGGGTGTGGTGTAAAAAATAAAACCAAATCAGGTCAACAAAATTAGTGCAGTGCCAGGCACATTTTAGACTGTGGAGTCCCAATCAAGAGCCAGACCCGAGGCTCCTACTACCCCTGGTGAAGCAGTCCCTGCAGGGAACTATCTGTGAGCCAGTTCACTGCAGAAAGAGGATAAAGATCATTAGGATTATAGGGAGCACAATCAATATCAGGGAGAGTGCTGGAGAAAGCTTCTCTCTCTCTTCTCTCTCTCTCTCTCTCTCTCTCTCTCTCTCTCTCTCTCTCTCTCTCTCTCTCCTCTTTCCCTCTCTCTCACCTCTGACGGGTGAGGACCAGGAGCCAAGCAGAGCCTAACCAGAGCCATGCCACAAGGCTGAGGGGCCACAGCCAGTGCAGTTGGAGAGCAGAGAGCTGCTGAGTGCTGGGTGGTGTCACATCCAACAAGGAGCCACCAGGCTGACCACGGCAGGCCACGGGAGGGAAGGGCACGTGAATTTCATTCTCAGGGGAGCAGAAAGTAAAGGGTTTGGACGAGCCAGAGGAGGGGCACTATCCAGCTCCAATATCAGGTGAGGATGTACTCCAGTTTAACATCTAAGAAGAGCAGCTGCAGAGATGACAGAAGTAGGGGGCAGGGACTGTCTTACAGCCCTACCATTTGCTGAGAGATTGGACGGCATGAGAGCAGAAGTCAAGAATGCCTCCAAGTGTCACACATTTAAGCAAGAAGTCACTGATCTGTTCAGTGATGGGAAAGATGTAAGTACTCATATTTAGGTTTAAAGCCTCATCCGCAGACTAACATCTCGTATACAAAATATTGCTATGGAGAGAATGTTTTGCCATATTAAAGATGAAGTTATTCTCTGAAGACAATGCTGAGGATACCATATAAAGATGAGTATTTGCATTTAAAAAAATCTGGGCCTAAACAATAGTATAGCTGGTAGGGCGTTTGCCTTACACACGGCCGAACTGGGTTTGATCCCCAGCATCCCATATGTTCCCCGAGCTCTGCCAGGAGTAATACCTAAGTGCAGAGCCAGGAGTAACCCCTGAGCATTGCCCAAACCCTGAGTGGGTGTAGCCAAAAAAATTAATAAAAAATGTTTAAAACTCCAAGAGCATAAATGTGCTAAATAAAAGGAGGTTCTCTGAACTATCATGACCCCTGTGGATGGAAAATTCTAGATGCCCTGAGAAGCATAGGCTCCTAGCAGTTCCCATGGGTCAGGCACCCAGTGGTTGCGTGTAACTACTTAGCACAAAGCCTAGAAGAGGGCAATGTGTTCACTGTTGAGACCATCTTTCTTGTGTTCTAGACTTGGCCTCCCCCCAACCTTTTTAAACTGAGAAAGCAGATACCACCCCACTGGATATGGAGGAGGTCTCCGGATGCACCTGGCAAGCCAGAGAAGTAATAAAGCCAGTCGAAACACACCTCCTCTCCTCCTGCCCAACAACCAGAGGGTTTACCTGCCTGCTAATGTTGCAGGCAGATAGATGAGGGAGACGCTGATAAGTTTTGGGAAATAAAACTAAGAAACCGCTTAGCCTTAAGTAGGCAAAGTAACAAGGAACATAGCCCTTTACGATGCAAATCTTGAGCTTTTTGGAGATGGAGAAACTAAGGCACCACCCAGAAATGAGTGGAACTCCTCAGAAAAGAAGCTACCGGAGAGAATCTAAAGGTCCTAAGAATATGAAGAGAGGGGCTGGAGCAATAGGGACAGCAGGTAAGGCATTTGCCTTGCAGGTGGCTGACCCGGTTCCTGCAGCACAGCCAGCAGTAATTCCTAAGTGCAGAGTCAGGAGTAACCCCTGAGCATTGCCAGGTGTGGCCCAAAATCAGAAAGAAAAATGATGCTAAGATCATCAAGTGTTCAAGCGCTCTCTCCTCTTCTCTCTCTCTCTCTCTCTCTCTCTCTCTCTCTCTCTCTCTCTCTCTCTCTCTCTCTTTCTCTCTCTCTGCTCTTTTTTTGCTCCCTCCCTCATAACTCTTCCCCAAACCCACCAATCCCAATCAACCACTGGTTGACCTGTCCCCAAGAGTCCACCTGGACGAATGTACCTGTCGTCCAGGTGCGTTCTGTCGACAAGTACTCTGTTGTACCTGTCGCCGCAGAGTTGCTGCTGCTGATTTTGCTCAGATATTTCTACTATGAGACACACCAGAATTATCCCAGTTGATGTTCCACAAGTTTAACAATTATTCCCTAATAGTTGAGCAGCTCATTCCCATGACCTGAACCAATGGTTTGAGGCTCTTTGTGTTCCTGGAGCAAGCAGATGCCCTTGGGCTACACTAGCACCCGACTGTGCCCCCCTTGAGCAAATCGATGGGAAGACAAGTGATACAAGAGATACAAGTTGGGCAGCTATTAGGGAAATGAGGCAAAATAGTGTCTGTGAAGCCTTTAAGACAATCTTCTATAAAAATTTTCCTGAAGGGAAGCTGGAGCAATAGAGCCGCGGGTAGGGCACTTGCCTTGCGTGCAGCCCGGGTCTGAACCTCCTGCATTGCAAATCATCCCCCAGCACCACTAGGAGCAAACCCTGAGCATAGCTGGGTGTGGCCCCAAGACAAAAAATATATATTTTTCACTGAAGGATGAAAATGTCACCTGAGTAATTTCACCCACCTCTGCCTTTAGGTTCTCAAGTTTTTTTTTTTTTAACCCGGCGATGCTCAGGGGTTAATCCTGGTTGCACTCAGGGATTACTCCTGGCGGTGCTCGGAGGACCATATGGGATGCCGGGGATCGAACCCGGGCCGGCTGGGCCGGCTGCATGCAAGGCAAAAGCCCACCCGCTGGGCATCGCCCGCCCCAGGTTCTCAAGTTTTAAAAAGGGTTAAAGCAGGTGAATCTTCAACTCAGTGTGTACAAAACTGGCAACATCACGTGAACGTTTGAGTGTGTATTCATAAGCAAGCACGGGAGTGCTTATTATATCTGCTCAAGTCAATATTTGTCCATACGCTGGTGCTTGTTAACCCAGTGAAACGCCTTTCCTTACATAAGAGAAGGTTACGGCTGGGGATGTGGCTGAGCGGCAAAGTGGTGTATTACAAGCAGGAGACCTGGGCTCAATCCCGCACAGAGCAATAATTAATAATTATTATTATTATTATTCTTCAAAAGAATGCTCCCTCTAAAAGAACTCTTAGAAATCGTCTCTAACGCAACTTTTCACAGGGTTTTCCAGAGTCTGTAATTCTCCTTAAAGCATCAGAGCCAGACTTCAGCTACCCACAGAGCTTCATACGCTGTACTTCATCCCGTCTGCTCTCGCCTGGAGTCAGGCACCTTGGAGCCAGGTGTAACACAACAGACACTCAACTGCTTTCAAGACCCTTTATTCGCATTTCGCGTCAGCGTAAACAGAAGCCTCCAAATGGCAGCCTGGGGGCATCATTCCTTTCCCAAGAAAAATTGGGATTCCCATTGAACTATCTGCCCCTGGACTTTGAGGGGGACGACAGGCTCTTAATGAAGAGGTGTGACCTAGACGTGCGATCTCGGTCAAGACACTCAACTTTCTGCAGGAAAACTCCTAGGGCTGACGGGAGGACATGCACATCACGCTATAACTGGCATCGCAGCGAACGTTACTAGTGTTAGGAGAGTTAATGACGTCATCCGCCTGGCAAACCCCAGCTCTGCCCTCCAGGTGTGGATCCTTTCGGCGAGTTACGTGAGGGTGTGAGGGCGTGCGGCTACCGTGGAGCGAGGACGCGGCAGGGCGACGGCCGAACACACAAGTGCGGCCGGGAACTGCAGGTCAGGCGTCGCCCTGCGCTCAAGGTCACCCGGAGAATCACAATCCCGAGGGGCTTTTCGTCCCTCGCTGCGGGCGGCCGACGGGGGCTTCCTCGCGTCGCTGCTCCCGCTGCGGTTCTGGCCGTGACCCCCGGGAAGCCGCGGGCTGAGGGAGCTCACGCCGGCTGCCGCCTGCAGCAGCTTCCGACTAAGGGGGTCTGCGGATGCGAGTCTGGGGAACTATTTCCGCACGCGGGGGGTCGCCACACCCGCAAGAAGGGCCCCCCGCCCCCCATCACCGCGCTCACCGCCCGCCCCGCAGCACACCTCGCCTCAGGAGCCCCCCCGGCAAACTCCTCCACCGGCATCCGACAGCTTCCGGTGTCCCGAAGTGACGTATGCCCTCACATGGAGTCCCGCGAGCTGATTGGTCGCTGCTGTCCAATAGGCATAAGCTCCTACTCCCTGGTCCTGTGTTTGTGTCCTCAACGACTAAGAATTAGCAAGCTAAGAGACCGGGGGATAGGACAGGGGTTCACTGTATCACTGTCTTCCCATTGCTCATCGATTTGCTCAAGTGGGCACTAGTAACATCTCCATTAGTCCTGTCACAAGCAAGTGCAACCCAAGGGCATCTACTTGCTACAGGGACAGGAGGAGCCCGAAACCATTCTTCAGGTTATGGAACTGAGGTCCATAATAGATACTAGTCTTTGGCATTAAAAGTAAATAAAACACAGTAGCTTGCCAGGCTTTACCGTGTAGGTGGTATAGTCTCAGTAGAAGGCTCTCAATGCGAGCATTTACTGATGAAACTTAAAGGGGGAAGATCAGGTTTTCTCTTGGATGGAGCTCTGAGGACAGGGGTTAGATCACATGATTTGCATGTACCCAACCCAGATGTGGTTCCTGGCACAAGTGTTGCCCATAGCATTGCTGGCTTCTGAGCACCTCTGGGATGACCTGCCACTGCAGGGACCAAGCAGTACCCTGTCCTCGGTTGCAGCACTAAACCTTGGTTGGCCGGACATTTGTGAGAACGGCCCTCGGGATCCCTGAGTAGCACCTTGTAGGCCCAGCCCTCCCCACATGCTGGAGGCTCCTCGCAGTTCAAGGACTCCAACTTGGGTTGACCACATGCAAGGCAAGCACCCTCACCCCTGTACTGTCTTTCAGACCCCTTGTCACCCAGTTTAATTTGTCACAGCACTTTTCCTATTTTATGGAATGAAGGCTTGTTTTTTTTTATCCTTTCTAGATTTTTAGGGTCCCTGAGAGCAGGGTGTCATTGTTCTGTGGAGAGGGCTTGGGGCCAGAGTGAAGGCAGTGGGTAGGGTGTTGCCTTACATGCGTCTGACCTCTGGCATCCCCGACATCCATATGGGCCCCTGAGCACTGCCAAGAATCATTCTTGAAGGGCCGGAGCGATAGTCCAGCTGGTAGGGTGTTTGCCTTGCTTGCGGTTGGCCTATGCCAGCCTGGGTTCGATCCCCAGCATCCCATATGGTCAGTCCCCGAGCACCGCCAGGAGTGATTCCTGAGTGCAGAGCCAGGAGTAACCCCCTGAGCATCGCCAGGTGTGACCCAAAAAGCAGAAAAAAAGAATCATTCCTGAGCACGGAGTTAGGAGTAAGCCCTGAGCATGACTGAGTGTGACACCCCCCCCACCAAGAAAAAGAAAAAGGACTTGATTTTTTATTATTTTATTTTATTAAAAACATTCAGAGACTCACAGACATGAGGCAGAGCTGCTACCGGCTCTCCCTGTGCCCAGCCGCTCACGAGGCACCTGGGAGGAATGGCGGGTTCTAGCCCTGGCCCACCACCCCAGCAGAGCCTCACAAGAAGCAAGATGACACCCCCCCACTCCATGAGGGCTCCCATTTTCCACATCCGGACTCCCCTCTTGTCAGAACTCCACCTAGCAGAAGAGCTGATCACAGCCCGGCTCGTAGTTCATCAATAAATGCTGGATTTAGAGGTGGCTAAAGGAGTATGCTACCTGCACGGCAGAGCCTGGCAAGCTACCCTTGTCGTATTTGATATGCCAAATACCAGTAACAAATTATAGACCTCATTCCCATGACCTGATGGAATGGTTTGAGGCTCTTTATGTTCCTGGAACAAGCAGATGCCCTTGGGCTCTACTAGCATGAGACAGGACATATAGAGATGTTACCGGTGCCCATCGAGCAATCGATGATGAACGGGAAGACAGAGATACAGTGAGACAGTCCAATAGGACACAAGAGGCGCTAAGCGCCAAGCAATGAGCTCCGTCTTCCAGTGGCTCCGCCCCCTAAGCGCTATATCTCCATGGTGACCGTGCCCGTTCACCCATTTGGCTTCTTCGCCCGGAGTTGCGTCATTGTCGGCGCGCCGGAAGCAGGGGCTCCTGCGCCGGGCGCCTGAGCACCTTGTTCTGTCCGCCGTCCGTCCTCGCTGGCCGCGGCGCTGCGTCTGGGAGTGCCCTCGTCGTGCTGGCCACCCGCGACAATGGCGGTGTTTCATGACGAGGTGGAGATCGAGGACTTCCAGTATGACGAGGAATCGGAGTCGTACTTCTACCCCTGCCCGTGCGGCGATAACTTCTGCATCACCAAGGTAACTTCCTGGGCCGCGACTTGCATTTCTGCCGCCTCTTGTTTCTACCTCCCTTACACGGGTCGTCGCGCTCAGCTCAGTCACCCACGCCCTTTGGGGGCTGTCCTAGGTGCACCCAGAGTCGATACGCCCAGCTTGGCGGTGGGCACGCGGCTCTCCTGCCCTTAAACCAGACGAGAGATGAGGCGGCAGCTGTGTGACCCCTTGCTCTGCAGGGGGCCTTCCTGAGGGGCCTTCGGATGTATGGGGGGGGGGGGGGGGCAGAGATAACAAAGAGAAGACGTGCTGACTACCGGGTGTTTGTCTTTTGTTACAGGAAGATTTGGAAAACGGGGAAGACGTGGCGACGTGTCCTAGCTGCTCTCTCATTATAAAAGTGATTTATGACAAAGTAAGGGGTCGAGGTTTTCTCAGAGCGGGCTTTGGCGGGGAGAGGGTGGTGCAGTTGGTGAGTCTTGATCAGCCTGCCTGGAAAGGACCGGAAAGAAAAAACTTGTGTAGTAGCAGAAAATTGTTGGTCGTTCTTAAGTAGAAGAAAGATGATGATAGAGCTACTTAAGTCCTTATTTCTCCTGTAGCAATTAAACTTTTCAGAGCTCCTAGATTTATTTTTGAGGCTAAACTGGTGTGTCAGATTGCTTGCCTGACTTCTATAAAACTGTTACCTGTGGCCTGGTACACCACAGGCCACAGGTAACAGAAAGGATAAAAGTCACAGTTGTATCCTTCCATCTCTGGCATTTACTTCTGTTTTCCACCCGTGAATGTTGTGTTGACAGTAGAAAACAAAGCAAATTCTCTCATAGTCCACCTGTTCCTCAACTTTTGATCAACCTTTTGAATGGCGTCTTAAGTAAAGGTGAGCGTTTCTTAAAGATGAACTAAGGTTAAGGAGGGATACTTAACCTCATAAAAGAAGCAGACTAAATTATGGTTAAGATCTATGATCATTTGTATTATAAAATGAGTAAGTTTCATCAGTAAATGCTCGAGATGACAGCCTTCTACTGAGAATATACGAACGACCTACAGAGCCTGGCAAGCTACCCGTGTTTTATTTGTTATGCCAAAATCTAATAACAATTATGGACCTCAATTCCATGACCTGAAGAATGGTTTGAGGCTCTTCCTGTCCCTGGAGCAAGCAGATGCCCTCCTTGGGTTACACTTGCTTGTGACAGGACTTATGGAGATGTTACTTGTGCCCACTCGAGCAAATCGATGAACAACGGGAAGACAGTGATACAGTGATTATAAAATGGGTTCTAGGAGACCAGCCACAATGTCCACTCACTTGGCATTTGTGTGGCTGTGGGTTAACTCCTAGAAGCACAGAAACCATCAGTCAGAATTAATGATAGTGATGACGGTATTCTGCCCACAGGATCGACATTAGAGAGGTGAGCACTAGTCTGAGGTTGCAGATGAAGTAGAATGATCATGACCGACCGTGATCATGGAGCAGAGATTGAGAGGGGTGGTGACTGAGCCATATGTGTAGATGGGGGAGAGTGGTGGGCAGTGCTCAGTTCCTGTTTCAGGCCTCTTCACTGGGCTGGTTTCATCAAGGGAGGCCACTGTGACCTTAGAGTTAATGAGGATGAGCATAGTCCAAGAAAAACATTGTGAAGTGGGGGCAGTCACAGTGGGCTATGGTGCTAGAGTAAGGATTTGGGGTTTTGCTGTGAATAATTTAGGAATAGAATTCTTTTGAACAAAGGAGCATCTGCGGTGCAGTTTTTAAACCGCTATTCCTTGAGGGCCAGAGCAGTAGCACAGCAGCTAGGGCACTTTCTTTGCATGCAGCCAGCTTGGATTTCATACCTGGCGTCCCATGTGCTTGGTTCCCCCATCTCCACCAGGAGTGATCCCTGAGCTCAGAAACAGGAGTAAGTGCCAAGGACCGCTAGGTGTGGCCCCCAAACCAAAAAATTAACGGAAAATAAAGTGATTTTTGGCTGCTGTATTCAGAATAGACTACAGAAGCAAAGACTGTGGCCAGAAAACCAATTCAGAGGCTTAAACTAATCAAAGAGGACATGGGTGGCTTGGATAAGACACGCAGACAGTGAAAGTAGTTGAGTTTTAAGGATTGTCTTACTGGTTGGAGATAAGAGTGGTTCAGGATGGTTTCAATATCGTGAACTTCAGAACGAGAATGCTAGATTACTATAGCTAAGGGAGGGTGACTATGGTGATCCGGGTGGGCTTTGGACATACTAAGCCTGAGAGGTCAGTTTTTCTTTAACTTTGTCAATATGAACTTCACTTGTGACAGTTGTAAGAGCTAATTCAGTAGAGTAACAGAGGCACCTCTCGATTGGGGGCAGCTTGTTGGAGAGCGTTAAAGAAGATAGCCAGTGTGGACATGTCTCTGGAGGAACGAGCCACAAAGGGAGAGGGACATGGCAGCCCTCGGTGGATTGAGAGGGTACGAGCTGCCCAGCGGAGGTGCACACTGGACGTTAGAGTCCACGGGGCTGTGGCTTTGTCTGGTTGTGGAGTGAGGGGAAAAATATGCTTCTGATCATAGAAGAATTGAGTTTAAATATGGTTACGCAAAAATGATTCACTAGCACTATCACTATCTTCCCGTTAATCATCGATTGGCTCGAGGGCGCACCAGTAACATCTCCATATGTCCTGTCTCATGCAAGTAGAGCCCAAGGGCATCTGCTTGCTCCAGGAACATAAAGAGCCTCAAACCATTCCATCAGGTCATGGGAATGAGGTCTATAATTGTTACTGGTATCTGGCATATCAAATACGACATGGGTAGCTTGCCAGGCTCTGCCTCTACGCAAAAATGATTAAGGATGTAAAGTAGTAAGTAGAATGAATACAGTGACCTCAGGTAGGAATGAGGCATCGAGTACAAGTAAATGACAGAAAAGTCCTTTCAGGAGAAAAATACTGCTCGGCTCCCCTGGAACTCTTTCTTTAAGCAAAGCAAAGAGCCCAGTTACTGAGCACCTTTCTGGGGATGGCGTCACCCAGTTTTTTTTTTTTGTTTGTTTGGGGTTTTTTTTTTTTGCTTTTTTCGGTCACACCCGGCGATGCTCAGGGGTTACTCCTGGCTCTGCACTCAGGAATTATTCCTGGCGGTGCTCGGGGACCATATGGGATGCCGGGGATCGAACCCGGGCCGGCACAGGCCAGCCGCATGCAAGGCAAACGCCCTACCCGCTGGGCTATCGTCTCCGGCCCAGTTTTTGGAAGGTCAACTCTCACAGTGTGATAAAGCAAGATCCAGATAGGCGGTTTAAAGGGAAGGAGAACCTAGTGGTTTAAAGGGCCAGCCAGCACGCAGGTTGTTTCTGGCACGAGGGCTCACAATACACAGGCACCACCTTCCAGGACAAAGCAGTCATGATGACCACAGAGGACCGCCTGATCTCAGCGCCTGCCTTCTGGGCATTTGGGGCTGAATTACTCTGGCTTATGGACCTGCCCCGTGCATTGGGAAACTTCAGAGAATCCTAGGCAAATGCTCAAAGCTGCTGCCCTCCCCCTTGCCACATTGCCTCAGGGAAAAAATAAATAGCATCTTTTCCCCTATGAGAGTCCCTCTGAGTAAGAAGACACGGAGACCCATTGAAGAAGAGGCCGGAATGCATCAGAGACTTGTGATGCATCTGGGACTCTAAAGAGCACAATGGGAGAGTTCCAGGGGCTGGGCAGGAAGGAGAGGGAGGACCGGGGTGAGGGCTGAGCCCTGAGGACCAGGGTATAGGTGAAGGGGAACCAGGAGGCAGATTTCTTATGATAGCAAACATGGGCAGAATAAATCGTCAGATTTTTTGGTCTTCGTTTATGAAGGCACTGTGGCTGCAGCTATGGATTATCTATGCTGGGGAACAGTCTTATTGTATTTTTTGGAAGAGGTGAGTATTTGAAGAGAATGGGTATTTAAATCACCAAATACTGAACTGGGGATCGTTTAGTATAAATAGTAATTCATATAGAAACTTAAGCCTTCTGATAAATGTGTAGAGATTTAGTATCTGAGAAGTATCTGTCTGTTTGGAAGGTCGGGCTTTTGTCCAAAGACAAAGTACTCTATAGCCATTGTCAGTTTAGACCCAAGCCAGTGTACATGTTTTAATCCGGTGCTGGCGTTGTTCTTGAAGCATAGGTGGTGTGGCACAACCATGGAGGAATGAAGCTGACAGAGCTGGTTTATTCTGAAACAAGAGGAAGGTTTAATTAAGGGATGCATTTGTGGCACACACCATGGTTATTGTAATTACTTGCTCTGTCCTAGGACCAGTTCATGTGTGGAGAAACAGTTTCTGCTCCCTCCACCAACAAAGAATTGGTTAAATGCTGATGAAGACTTTAGGAATCCAGGAAGGAGCCACGCTGGAAAATCAAATGCAGAGTTGCCGACACCCTCTTGGGGCCAACCATTCTGTGCTTTGCTCTTCCCTCTGAGTGTGGACAGTTTCCGTCAGCTGCGCATTCATCAATTAAAGTAGCCAGACACATCACGACATGCTTCGGTTTCCTCCCAGAACTTTGAGTCAGAAGTGTTCGCCGTTTTCTGTGAATCTAAAGGACAGTAATTGCAAATCAGTGTTTGCTTTCCCTCAGTTTTGACATTTTATATGTCACACTTAATTAACTTCATTGTGTGACTATCGTTATCTACCTCAGTGCTTAAGGAGAAAGGGACTTTATTTTTGACCAGGGTACTAAGGTTGTCCAGTTAGACCCTTTCTTTGGTGTTTGAACTCTGCTGTTGTCAGCTTAAGAGATGAAAACTGCACATCCGTTTCCATGCCCAGCCACTCCTCCGTCCATATTAGAACATTCACCATCTCGTTAGCTTGCCGTTTCCCTTATGTGTTGTGCGTTACCAATAGGCCTGCACTAACAAGACGGCACTCTAGACTCAGTTTCTTCAAGGCTAAAAGCTAGAACAAAAGTGAGAAAAGTTGGAGCCAGGGAGATGGAACAGGGATTAAGGCCTTGCCTTACACAGCCAGGGCTTAAAAAAAAATGAAAACAGAAGAAAGAAATGTTTGAAGAATACAGAATTTACTTACTAGTATTCTTCAGATTCCTTGTAAATCAGGAGCATAGCAACAAGAAAAATAGAGGAGTATAGTTTTAGCCTAAGAGCAAAACATGCCTACTTGAAGAAGTAAATGCTCAGATCATTTGGATTCTTTTTTTTTTTAAGACAAATTGCTTTTTAGGTTGGGTTAGTGTCAGATTTTCACAATTAGTGAAGGTGCTTTGAGCAACAACTGTTGTATATGCTGAGGATGAGTCTGAAAATGAGTAACTTGTTCAAAACGTGCCGGAAAGTTCACCTGCTATCAGGGAACCCTCGTAGCTGCAGCGTAGCCAGACATTTACTCTTAGAGATGTTGCCCCAGAGAAAAGGGAACTGCATCATCACTCTCCTTTGTTGCAGTGCTGAGAGGAGCAAGGAATTAGAATCATAGGGAAATCCTGAGAATTCACATTCAGACACAGCTTTTCTGTGTGGATAAGATCTTAAAAGCATGGACTTTGGAGAGCGGCACCTGCAGCTAGAACAAAAGTTTGTCACCCTCCTGCTGGCTCATGTCCCCAGCGTTCCTTTTTAAGTGCCAGCAGCCTGGCTCTGTGCAGCATCGGCTGACACAGTCATTGGCCAGTTATAAGCCAGAAGTGCCTGGTGTAGTCTCTGCAGTGGTATATGACACACCCTAAATAGGAAGAGAAATCTTGGAGCTCCTTGAGACCTGGAGAAGTCCACAGTTGGCTAGGAACTGGTGGCTGTCCAGCAGAACAGAGAAGAGCACAGCTGTGTGGGAATGTGCTATGATCAGTCACCAGCCCCTTATTCAGATGAGGGCTTTGTGTGTGTCCGTGCTGGGCTCAGACCTACCATAGTTCAGACAAGAGTCCTTGATGTAGGTCTCTGGATACGGAGGGGCAGGGAGACGGTCCAAGCCCAGGAGAAGAGGAGCTTCAACAGCATTGCCATTCAGTGATGAGTAACAGGGCTGCGCTCAGGAATGATTGTGTTCCAAAGCCACTGGATTGCTGAAAAGGTCCTGAACCGCACAGAGAAACATCAGGATTACATCTTCAGCTGAGCTGGTAAGTCCTGGACTCAGGTTACCAGAGCTCAGTGACACCTGTGCCTCGGGTAGCACGTCGAAGAACTGACTTTCAATCCAGGCTCTGCGTGTTTTCCAGTGTTCTCTGACAAGGTCAGCGGGATGCCTCATCTGCACAGTCAGGAGACTGAAGCTGGTGATGTCTAACACTCCTTCAGTTGTCTCTAGGTTGCAGAAGCTGAAGGGGTCTTTATGGCCTTGAAACTAGATCCTGATTTCCAGAGAAGGAAGTGACCTTCATCTTCAATAAACCGTCGGGGATATAGCTCTCATGGAGCGCTTGCCTTGCAGTTGTGAGGCCTCTGTTTCTGTCCCTGGCCCAGGGGTGGGCGTAGTGAAAAATACTTCTATATCTATAAAGCCAAGTGCTTAAAGGATTCTGCATATACTTTTGTATACTCAGAAAATGCCCAGCATTTTATGCACATATTAATTTATTAAATCACATGCTGAATAAAGTAATATAATTCAAATTCACTTATTTTTATGTAAGTGTCTTTCCCTAAATACCAGTTTTTTGAATTAAAGATCTCAGTGTAGTACTATGGTGTCGGGCGCTCCGCCGGGGTCCCCGACAGTGCCGGGAAGCGAGTTCCCTTCTACCTCCGGGCCGGCGAGGAATGGATGAAAACTCAGGAATCCGATGCAGTTTTAAAAGGCTTTACTTATCACAGGTTCAGGCATACAAATCAGCAAAAGGAAAAACCCGATGCTTAGGATTCCAGGATAGAACCCCAGCCACGTGTAGGCCAAGATGGCAACCACCACGTGTAAAGGAGAAAAACTTCCAAGGGGAAATGACCGCTCACAAGGAGACAGATCCCACAAAGAAGAAGGGAGGAGAGCGGGAACCGGCTAGTTTATATCCCTGTAACTCAGACCTTCCCCCACTGTTCTGGAAAGCAGGGAGGGTCCAATGCCCTTAGGTAATCCCTCCCTGCACCTCACCTAGGGCCTTTACTGTGCTAATGTTTTGAGCTGAAATCTGCTTAGGAATGCTTTTGTAGTGTAGAGAAGGGGGTCTCTGAGATGGCATGTCTCTGTACCTTGACCAACACCAATGCCAGTTGAATATTTCTCCAAGCCTTCACAAGTCTCCTCTACTTCATTGTAGTTTTATATTTTAGTTGCCCTTGAGTATATTAGGGAGCCATGCCTGCTTGCTTGGAAGCAAACAGCATTTCTCTCTGGTCTAATTACTTAGGTGTCCTACGTGGCCAGGCTAATATGCTGGTAAGATCTAGCTAGTCCCACGATGATTGTGATAGCATGGGAGAATATTTATACCAGCTAGTACAGCATACATGGTCGGATAAACTGCCACATTTAGACTACCCCCTTATCTGGGAGTCATTTGCGGGAGGCAATCCAGAGCAGATGCAGCGGCCCTTAGGAGTCCTGCAACACTATAGGAGTCAGAAATCTTAAACCTGCTTTTTGAGTTTTGTACAGTCTGGTATAGACAATAAAGAGGAAAAGAACTACCTCTGTTAAGTACAGCATGACCCTGTGAGCTCAGAAAATTGGAGGTGGGTGGGAGAGCTGGAATCAAGTGGCAGTAAAACAGTTTGGAGTGGGGTAACCTAGGTAGTGGCACTTAGGAGAAAAAATTCTGACACTTCTTTCAATAGCAAATACTTGTAAATATGCGTGTTAGCACTTGGGGAGATAGTACAAGTGTTAAGGCACTTATCTTGCATGCGACTGACTAATGTTTCAATTCCTGGCACCACATATGGTCCATCGAGCACTTCCAGGAGTTACCAGTGAGCACAGAGCCAAGGGTAGCCTTGGAGCACCACAGTGTGGCCCCAAAACAATTGTAAACGTTTAAATTTTTTGGTCTTTAGACTTTACTACTTAAATTAGACAAGAAAGTGACCCCTTCCAGCTCTGGTATGGGTGAGCACATTTGACCTTGCAGGGAAGCTGGAAGTTGAGCTCTGGTGGCTGGAGCGGGAACCATGAAGACTGGAACTGTGGTTTCCCCAGTGGCTTTTCTGTGGCTCCCTCTGTGAGCTCTGAGCCTGGCATTTGGCAGTGAGTCTGCAGGTCAGCTAATGAGTTTATGCATTTATCCATACAGCTGAGGTTGACCGACCCAAGCTGGCTTTGACAGCGATCTTGATCTGCAGGTTGATGTCATGCCTTCCGTCTCAGACCCAAGGGATAGAGGTAGGAGCCTGCTAACTTCCCAATGAAGTCGTGCAGCTGAGTCCAAAGCCAGTGCCAGGAAGTACAGTCTCCTCCAATGATGATGATGGGGGAAAGGAGGAATGTTTTCCGTAAATGTTCTAAGCAGCCACAGTCCTTAAAGTGTCATTACTAGACACTTGCCATGTGCCTCTCACATCTTTTACTAAATCCCATTTTCATTCTGTGGCTGGTTCAGACAATTGAAAAGCTTTGGAAGTAGTGAGAAATCCCAAATGAGCTGCTGCTTTTTGCTGGGAAGACTAGGCCTGGGACCTGGGGAGGTGGGGGGGTGGGGGGGAGAGGCTCCATCTGTGGTTTGAGATGAGCAAGACTGGTGGTAGATCCTGATTCAATTAACAGCGACCTATCTCTGCTGACAACAGGTTAATACTTCAAAGTCTGCCAAGAATGCTTGAGGTTTATTCACTCTAATTAGGAGTTGGGGCCATATGCCCCTTGCTGTCATTAAACCTGAGATTAGTTCCAGGGAAATGTAGCCCACCTACCTCCCTGAGTGTGTCTCTTTCCTGGGCACTGGCAGAGCGGGGCAGATTCACTGTTTTTATTATAACAAATCTGCTCTATCTCAGTAGTGTCCAATTACTTGTCACCCACGCTGTTTCAAAACTGGTGAGCAGCGCTCCCTTGGAAACCAGTGTCATCTGCGCGGGCGTTGGGCCTGGGCCAGCATCTTCTAGTTGTAACGTGCAAAAATGTGACCTACTCCTGACTTGTCCATCTGGCTTGGCTAAACACTTGCAAGCCGTGCTGCGTAGAAGGGAAAAGTTGGTGAAGTTAGACATGAAGGACTGTCAGCTTAGGAAGGCATCAGGACCAAAGAATAGGGGTTGAGGTGCTCACTTTGCACTCAGTAATGTGAGGTCAATCCCCAGGACCACTGTAGATCCCTCAGCACCTCCAAGAGTGAGTCAGAGGAATGCGCCCTGCCTGGCACCTGGTGTGGAGCACATTATTTCATCAATATACTCCAAGCCCTTTCTTGGTTTCAAGAGCTGAGACTAGTCTCTGCATAAGGACAAATCTTATTTTACTACTTTTTTGTTCCAAACTTTTAAAAAATGTTTTAACTACTTAAACTCCATGATTTACAAAGTTGTTCACAGTACAGTTGTTTGTTTTAAGTATTCAATATTCAAATTCCAACATCAGTCCCTGCATAAGGAATAATTTTAAAACCCCAGCAGTTAGGGGAATCCCTTTAGAACAGAGCAGAATTGCTTCCACCAATAAGTGACCTAGATATGGTGAGCATTTGTAGTTGTGTGGCAGGAAACCTTGTTCTTGGGCCAGTGCTAAGGAGCTGCTGTCCAGACAGTGACAGAGTCACCAATAAGTGACCTAGATATGGTGAGCATTCGTAGTTGCGTGGCAGGAAAACCTTGTTCTTGGGCCAGTGCTAAGGAGCTGCTGTCCAGACAGTGACAGAGTCTGACCTTGGTTTGATGGTTTCCGGTTCTCTTGCTTGCATGTGTGCTGTCCATCTGTGGGCTTTGTGGGTCAGTGTCCTGGCAAAGGGGCTCCGGATGCTCAGGATGGCAGAGTGCACCTAAACTCTGAAAGTGGGGGTCAGAGGGGAGGGCGTCCTAAAGCATAGAAAGTTTCACTCCTGTAAACCAATACTGCACACATCAAGTCTCTGACATGATTCTGGAGCTTAGACATCAATATTCGCACCCAAACCTCTTGAGTCGGGTATTAAATAAGCCTTTTGCTGGGAGAGCAGGAGAAGCCATCTCCAGTACTGGCTATGGCCTCATCTCTCTGCCCGGAGCCCCGGATGTGATTCAGCCAGGATCCATTTCTGCACTCGCATAAAAGAGGGTGGGGGAGTGACTCGTTTATGGTTTTAAATGAGGCGAGGAAAACACACACCCATGCACACACACATACACAAAGGGGCTGGAGGAATGGACTAACAATGGGAACAGAAGTGTCTAACAAAACTAGCAGAGGATTCTCACTCCAGGAACGCCCACTCTCTACGCCTTGTTTTCTGCTGCACCCTGGTAAGTGAGCTTTCGCCCAATGGGACTTCACAAGGAGAGAGACTGATTCTTCTCCAGACGTTCTGACTTCCTGAGGAACACCTCTAAGCTCAGGGGTTCTGTTTCCGGCAAACGGAAGGGTGGGGGGTGGAGGAGAGTGGAGGAACATTCTGGAAGGTGATTGTGAACTAAGCACCCAGGGCCTGTGGGGGGCGCCCAAGACTCACTGTAAACAGCGTTGGCAGTCCAAAGCCATGCCAGCTGGCAGGGAGGACACAGGCAGCCACCCCCTCCCTGGGTCCATGTGTCCTTCCCCCAAGGCGCAGCCTACTTAACGCGGACTCCTGGGCAGTGGGCATCTGTGGAATCTTGGCTTCAAGGTCAAGGGCAAAAGTGACACTACACCAAAAAGGACAGCGCGAGAGGCACCTCCCAGGACTTCTGTGTTCTGGACCTTCTGACCCAAACAGGTCTTCCGTTCCCATTGTGAACTCCCAAGCATACCCTGTGGCTAGGGCTCCAAGCTGCCTGAGACTCTCACTGGGTGGGCCTGGCCCAAGTGAGAGCGTTCCCATCATCCCAGAAAGTTCCACGTCCTGGCACATGGAAAGGGCTCAGGATGTGCCATTGTTCTCATGTAATACATGATTGTAAAGTACTAGCCTGTGCCAAGCCCCATGAGGGGAGCTTGGGGGGGCAGAAAAGGGGAAGCAGGGGATTACAGTCCTGTGTTCCTGCATCTGCGTGTTCCTGTGTTTCTGCCATAGTTTGCAGCTTTAGTGGGAGTTGAGCGGGTGCCTTCCTCGTTTTGCCTCTAGAGGGCGAAAGCTCACTTTTCAGGGTGCAGCAGAAAACAAGGGGTAGGAGAGTGGGCGTTCCTGGGTGTGAATCCTTTGTTACTTTTGTTAGACACTGGGCAGGCGACTTGGCCCTTGCGTAAATGGCGAAAATCACCTTGAGGGTGTTTATAAGGATTGAGTGAGGTCACGCGAGCTAAGTACCTGACTTCACACACATGGTGATCTCTCAGCACTGCCTGCTCCTTCTTTCACTCACATTAATTCATCCATGATTCTGCAGGGCTAGTGAGAACAGTTCTCAAAGATCCTCCATACAGCAGCATACCTTGTGTACACACACACACACACACACACACACACATGCATACGCATACTTACACACACACAAAATAAGACACATCCTGTAGCCCCTAATTCTAAATTCACTCTTTTTCAAAAATACTTTTGTAGCAGAGGCAACTAAAGGCAGTGAATGGCAGCAAGAACATCCCTATGAAATGCTATGCAGAGAGACTCTTTCATTCAGCCTCACTTATTTTTTCTTTTTTTCGGCGTCACACCCCGTGATACTCAGAGGTTATTCCTGGCTCTGCACTCAGGAATTACTGCTGGCAGTGCTGGTGGGGACATATGGGATGCTGAGGATTGAATCCAGGTCAGCCGCATGCAAGGCAAATGCCCAGCCTGCTGTGCTATTGCTCCGACCCTGACTTTTCTTTTCTTTTTTTTTTTTTGCTTTTTTGGGTCACACCCGCGGCGCTCAGGGGTTACTCCTGGCTCTGCGCTCAGGAATTACTCCTGGCGGTGCTCGGGGACCATATGGGATGACCGGGGATCGAACCCGGGCCGGCATAAGCTGGCCACGTGCAAGGCAGGCGCCCTACCCGCTGGGCTATCGCTCCGGCCCCGACCCTGACTTTTCTTCTTAACTATAAGCTACAGGCCACACAGATCCTTAGATAACACTGTCACTGTATCACTGTCTTCCTGTTCATCATCGATTGCTCGAGCGGGCACCAGTAACATCTCTATATGTCCTGTCTCATGCTAGTAGAACCCAAGGGCACCTGCTTGCTCCAGGAACAAAAAGAACCTCAAACCATTCCATCAGGTCATGGGAATGAGGTCTAAAATTTGTTACTGGTATTTGGCATATCAAATACGACACGGGTAGCTCTGCCGTGTGGGTAGCATACTCTTGTAGTCATCTATAAATCCAGCATTTATTGATGAACCGCGTGGCCACGCAAGTCGGGCTGTGATAGGCTGGTCTGCTGGGTGGAGTTCTGATGAGAGGGAAGTCCGGATGTGGAAAATGGATTCCCCCATGGAGTGGGGGGTCGTCTGGCTTGTTGCAAGGCTCTGCTGGGGTGGCGGGCCAGGGCTAGAACCCACCATCTCTCCTGGGCGCCTGTGAGCGGCTGGGCATAGGGAGAGCTTGGATTATTTATTAGCACAGGTGCCAGTTTTATTGTTTCCTAGCCGCAGTGCTGCTACACCAGAGTGGCTGGAACCCTCCACTCTGTCCCCAGCTCTCTTTCCCCCACCCACTCCCATCCCTCCTGGTACCCTCAGAGTACACATCTGTTGCCCATTTCTCAGCAGTGATTCCCCAACTTTTATCTAAATACTTCCTTCTGTATCTTTCCTTTCCCAGTACTCACCAGCAGAAGTGTTGTCTTGCTGCCTGGATGTCGATGGGGTGCCTTAGAAGTTTTTGGTGTAGGCCACAATAGAGCTGCCTGCCTCTGCTACCTCAGCCTGTGAAGCCTCCCAGAACTCAGCCGCAGCAGAAGGCATGAAACCCACAGTTGGGTGCTGAGTTTGGCCACTATGCACTTTGCAACTCAGAAAGCAAATGCATTTGAGTTTGGGGTCAAATTCATCCTGACTCCTTTGCTGGGCCGTGGTAAAATGGTTCAGATGGAAGCCACCGGGCGGAGCGATAGCCCAGCAGGTAGGGCGTTTGCCTTGCCTTGGCCACCCTGTGCTGGCCCGGGTTCGATTCCCAGCATCCCATATGGTCGCCTGAGCACCGCCAGGAGTAATTCCTGAGTGCAGAGCCAGGAGAAACCCCCTGAGCATTGCCGGTGTGACCCAAAAATAAAAAATCAGATGGAAGCTATTGCTCCTCCAGGTTCAAACCCCGGTCCCCTCTGGGTCCCCTAATGGGCCCTGACACCCACAGACCCCAGGGTGGAGCCCAGCCTTCCGGCAGTGTCCCCGAGGGAGGCGATGGCTACTTCTGTCCTGTTCACTCTCATCCACCTCTCTCTCTCTCAGGGCACTTGGGAAGTTTTAGCTTAGTCTCTTTGTCCAGAGCAATGGAACACATGACACACTGTCTTTTCTGATTTGTGTCCCTTTAATAATAATTTTCTTTCTTTCTTTTTTTTTTGGGTGGGGGGCCCACCCAGCAATGCTCAGGGGTGACTCCTGGCTCTGCACTCGGGAATTACTCCTGGCAGTGCTTGGGGACCATATGGGATGCCGGGATCGAATCTGGATCGGCTGAGTGCAAGGCAAACGCCCTACCGACTGGACTGTCACTCCAGCCCTAAATAATTTTATAGGGCGATGCTCCTGGGAGCAGGAGAAATACTTCAGCAGGTAAGGCACTACGCCTTGCACATAGCCCACCTAGGTTTGGTTCCCCAGTACCCCATATTGTCCCCAAGCCCCACCGGGAGGTGATCCCCTGAGTGCAGAGTCAGGAGAAATCCCAAAGCATGTCTGGGTGTAGAAACCATCACCCCCTAAGAAAAAAGAAATCAAAAAAGCAAAAAAAAAATGATAATGCTTCTGGAGAGAGAATACAGGGGGTACGGTGCTTGCCTCTCATGTGGGGATTCGATCCCTGGCACTGTACATGATCCTCAGAGCTATCTCTGAGCACAGAGCCGGGAGCAGGCCCTGAGAAGAGCCAGCTGTGGCCCCACATCAAACAAAAAACATGCTTTTGCCAACCCCATCAAAAAATGGGGAGAAGAAATGAACAGAAACTTCAGCAAGGAAGAAATTCGAATGGCCAAAAAACATATGAAAAAAATGCTCATCATCACTAATCATCAGAGAGATGCAAATCAAAACAACAATGAGATACCACTTTACACCACAGAGACTGGCACATATTCAAAAGAACAAGAACAACAAGTGCTGGCGTGGGTGTGGGGAAAAGGGGACACTCATCCATTGTTGGTGGGAATGCCGACTGGTACAGCCTTTCTGGAAAACAATATGGACATTCCTCCAAAGACTAGAAATTGAACTCCCATTTGACCCAGCCATACCACTCCTGGGAATCTACTCTGGGAAACCAAAAATACGCAGCGGAAACACCATCCCTACTTTTATGTTCATAGCAGCATTATTCACAATAGCCTGAATCTGGAAGCAACCCGAGTGCCCGAAAATAGATGACTGGATAAAAAAGCTTTGGTACATCTACACAATGGAATACTATGCAGCTGTTAGGAAAAATGAAGTTATAAAATTTGCCTATAAATGGGTGGACATGGAGAAGATTATGTTGAGCGAAATTAGCCAGAAGGAGAGAGACAGTTACAGAATGACTGCATTTATCTGCATAACATAAATATATAGGTACATATTATGATACCAATATCCAAGGTCAAGTGAAACATACATCAGGAGGTCCTGTCAAAGGTGGAAATTATCACAAACGTGTGGGAGTCAGAGGCTAGGTAAGACAGAAAATGGAACAGTGCGCTAACAATTGTGATGGTACTAATGCCAACCTAGAACTGAGCATTAAATAGAGGCAAAAGGATACACATGACAACCCTTTAATGTATGTTCTGTAATCCATAGTCTGGAGAGGAAGGAAAAGAGAAAGATAGAGAAATGGAAAGAAATAAAGAACCTGCCATGGAGGAGGTCTGGGGGAGGGGGGAGGGAACCGGGGGCGTTGGTGGTGGGAGATGGGCACTGGTGGCGGGATGGGTGCTGCTACACTGTATGACCAAAACCCAAATATGAACTTTTAATTGTATATCTTTGTAATTGTAAAAATAAAAAAATTAAAAAAAAACAAAACAAAACAAAAAAAACTATACTCGTATATCTCACTGTGGTGTAATAAAATATTTTTTAAAAAATTAAAAAAAAAAACATGCTTTGCTTTTGCAAAAAGAAAGAAAAGGGAAGAAGGATTCTTATGCTTTCATGAACCAGATCTAAACCTGTGCATTTTTCTTCTTTTATTTATTTATTCATTCATTTATTTGTTTGTTTGTTTAATATTTTATTATACCACCATGAGATATACAATTACAAAGATGTTCATATTTGGGTTTCGGTCATACAGTGTTCCAGCACCCATCCCTCCACCAGTGCCCATTTCCCACCACCAATGTCCCCACCTCCCTCCCCTCTTCCCCTAGCCTGCCTCTATGGCAAGTTCTTTATCTCTCTTCTCTCTCTCTCTGTCCCTCTCTCTCTCTCCTTCTCACGTCCCTTTCTTACACATTGTGGATTGTAATACATACATTTAGAGGTTATCATGTGTATCTTTTTGCCTATATTCAATGCTCAGTTCTCGGATGGTATCATCATTTTCAACAATTATCAGCACACTGTTCCCTTTTGTCTTACCTAGCCTCTGACTCCCACATGTTTGTGGTATACCAGGTTTTGAGGTATCACGTGGGCCCTTTGCACCCGCGTGCCATGGGGATTGGGCTGTGTCCAACTGTGGAGTCCGGACCTTGAGGAAGACTGTGGTTGTGTTTTGCAAGTTTTCTGACTTCTGGGAGCCTGGCAGAGGATAGACCATTCTTCTTCTTCTTCTTTTTTTCAGCTTATTGAGTATGTCTTCTCAGAGTTCAGTGACCAGCAGAAAGCCAGTTTCTAAGGTTCTTAGGTGTCTACATTCTAATTCTCTAACTTCTCTTTTTCATTCTCCTGAACTCTGGACACAAAAAACACTTCAGATTTAATACACTAAGATATAATACACTGAGCATGTATTGTTCGGAGAAATTGTTCCAGGGACCCAGGGGGCAAAGAGATGAACAGATTTGCTTAGTGGAGGGTGGTTGTGTGATTCAGGCAACGCTCTATGCTTAGGGCCCTTTGCCCTTTGCCCACCCACTCTGGGAACTTGGGGGAGGTCTAGAGAGAAGATACATTAACTGAGTCTCACCTGGTGGATGAGAGCTGGTGAAAGGAGGGAAGGGCCTTCTGGCCAAGGGAACAGCGTGGCTAAGACAGGACAAGAGAATGAGTGTTGCTCTGGAAATGTGTTAAGAGGCAGGGTGTTGAGTGGCAGGAAGTGAGTCCCGAGGCTGGAACTGTGGTAGGAAGGAGCATGTGGCAGGTCATACTGGGGAGCCATACCCAAAGGTTGGGACGGGGTGGGGGGTTACTTTAGTTGAACCAGAGTCGGGCTCTAGTGGAGATATAAGGTGCTTGAGCAAAAGAATCTCAAGTTGGAGAAGCATGTGGGAATTTAGGGAAACGAGGTGGTTTCTTCACAGATACGTGTTTGAAGGGTCACTGATTGCTGGGCGAGTCTTCACTGAGGTTTTGGAAATGTGCTTGTTATTATTTTGGAAACAGACTTGTTATTTACAAATTTAGGCTTCTATTGTGTCCCACTTGGCAAGTCTATCAAAAGGCACATTTGTTTGCCTTTCCGGGAATTGTTTTCGAAATATTTCTGTCTTCCCAGAAACTAGAACATACATCTCCAACTCTGTCTGAGTTGGGCTGACATAATCTGCCATGAAGATGATGTTTTGCAATTTTCTGATTCATGGGTGACTCATGAAGGTCATCCAAGCTAAGAGTTCAGTGTCTCCCGGGTACATAATATTCAAGTTGTATTTATAGTTTTTCAATGTGGAGAGTCTTGGTTTTACTCTCAAAAGACCATTCTAGACTAGTTGCTAATAGTAAACACAGTGGGCAGATACTTGGCTCTGAAAGTTGCTGAGTGCCTTGAGCCCAGCAGTGATTGAAATTTGTCAGAGCACAGAGAGGTTTTCATTCTCCCAGCTCAGCCCACCTGGACAATGTGGGCATTATCCGGGGGGCTACCTCCTGGGCTTACTGACTGCTTAGACAAAGGAGCATTAGAAGGAGAATGAGAAAATTGGAGAGTGTTGTCTCATGCACTGCCTTATGGGCAAACCTTGGGAAAATCAACCCCCAACTAGTGATGACCCCTTGTCCTCACGGAGAGAAGTTGCACCAATGTCTGGAGCAGAATTTCCAAGTGATTTCCTGTATCACACACTCCCACCTGATACACAGTAAAGGAAGAATAGTGTTACCAGTCCTGTGGGACATACTCCCTCTCCCTTTTACCAGTCACACTTACTTGCTTTCCAAAAAGCAAATCAAAACTCACCTCTCTGGCATAGAAATAAAGCAAATGACTTTTATTAGTGAAGCCTCTACAGCCTTCCTCCAAACCCCCAAAAGGTATATCATAAAAGATCCAAAGCCTTTGTTTCTTTTTGTTTATACTTTGTATTACTTGTTATAACACAAAGGCAAATGGAATGATCAATATATATATTGATCATATATATATTGATATCAATATATATATTGATATATATATCAGTATATATATCAATATATATATATATTGATCGTATATATATTGATATCATATATATTGATTAGTGCAGCTGTGGGTCTGGAGATATTGTGAGATATGGTAATTATCATAAATTGAATTTCATTTATATATATAAATTTATATATATAAACTTATATATATTTTATTTATATATATTTATATAAATATTTATATATAAATGAAATTCAATTTATGATAATTACCATATCTCACAATATCTGAGACCCACAGCTGCACTAGCAACACCAGAAGAGAGGCACGCCAGACCCAACCACTCCAGATCCACAGCTGTGCTGCTCGGCCCCATGTGGAAACAGCCCATGGAGCTCCAGAGGGCGGTAAATGGCTCGGCCAGCCCCTGGCTGAGTCCAACATAGCTCCAAGGGTTCACTCACATGAGCAGAGGAGGGCCATGCTGGCCAGACTTGGAGCGGGATTTGGGCTCCTCCTCCCATTCCCTCCACCTCTATGTCGGAAGGGATGGCTGAGAGCTCCCAGCCACCACAGCCAGCAACCCCAGAAGAGAGAGATACTCGAGAGCCACAGCTGCATGGGTGCATGACAGTCTTAGATAATACTGGAAGTTAGGACCAGGTCCTTCCCAGGATCTTTCACATTTATACACTGTATGCAGTTCTTGGCAGGTTCTAGCCGTGGCCTGTCATCCCAGTGAGCCTAGCAAGAAGCCAGTGGAATCCCCACACCATGAGGGCAATCATTCTCAACATCCAAACTCCACAGCTCCTCAGAGCTCCACCCAAGAGAAAAGATGATCTCTCCCCATTGAGGTTCATCAGTAAATGCTCTCTAGATGAGAGCCTTCTACTGAGAGTGTACCACCTACACAGCAGAGCCTGGCAAGCTACCCATGTCGTATTTGTTACGCCAGAAACCAGTAACAATTATAGACCTCATTTCCATGACCTGAAGGAATGGTTTGCGACTCTTCTTGTTCCTGGAGTGAGTAGATGCCCTTGGGCTACACTTGCTTGCAACAGGACATGTGGAGATGTTACTGGTGCCAGCTCGAGCAAATTGATGAACAGCGGGAAGATGAGTGATACAAGTGAAGTGATTCCACAATGGCTTTACTAAAGTCTTTGAGAATTCACTGGGCTGGTGGATGTGAGTTGAACCTTCTTTGTGGTTGTTTAGGCTCATTGAACTTGGTGGTCATCTATGCAACTTTCCCATCAGATTTGCGGTCTTACTGGGCTGACAGTACTGTGAACTGTGGCGGTATTATATGACCATGTGCGGAAAGCCCTTTGTTTCTTGTCTAACTCTCAAGGGCAAGGGTAAGTGTCAAAAAACAGGCATTCTTCTGCCTTCCCCAGATCTCAGACTGAGTAACCCAAGAGGGTCCGGGGTAGTTCCAGCCTTTGGGCAGAGGTCACGGGCTGATTGGGCAACTCTCAGGCATTGTGGATAGGCTTTTATAGGGCTCCGTCTAAATGGCTGCAGTTTCCCTCTCGGAAGAGCAATTTCTTTCTTTTAATGAAGATGATGGGGCTGGAGAGATAGTAACAGGATTAAGGTGCATACCTTGCATATGCCCAACCCCAGTTTGATCCCTGGCACCACATGGTCACCTGAGCACTACCCGAGGCAACCCTGAAGGCCACAGTACTTCTGGTATCCTGGGTTGTCGCTGGCACTGCAGCACCCGGACCATATGTTGAGCTTGCTCCCAGTTGACCAAGAATTGTTGGGAGACACCCCACCACCCAAGCATAACGCTAAAGAGAGAAAAGGGCAGCAGCAGAGTCTAGTCGTGCCCGAGAGAGGATTATCCCCTGGTGCAGACATTCCTGGCCATTCCCCAGTCAGCCTCCCATCTTCTGGCTCACAGAGCTCATTATGTGCTGCCTTCCAAGGGCCCAGACCTTCCTGTGTGCAGGGCAACTTTGGTAGTTTTTTTCCCCAGCATTCCATGCTTCCAAAAGTGATGTGAAGGATGGCCCAGGGCTCTTGGCTAATAAAGCCTATTGGTTAGTCTGGAATGAATTTGTCCGCAAAGAGAGCTGCAGTACTCTTTGCTACTGATATTGTAGCCAGGGAACTAGGTAAGAAAACTGGTTAGGATGGGGCTGGAGTGATAGCACAGCGGGTAGGGCGTTGCCTTGCATTTGGCTGACCCGGGTTCAATCCTCGGCATCTCATATATGGTCCTCGAGCATTGCTAGGAGTAATTCCTGAGTGAACAGCTAGGAGTAACTCCTGAGTGTGTGACTGGGAAAGACCCAAAAGAAGAAAAAAAAAAGAAAACTGGTTAGGAGCAGATGGTCTGTAATCATGGAAAATAGTTTGCTTATATATGTTTTGAGAATTGTTTTGAGAATTGTTTTGACTGTGGGGTGCCAGGATTAAACCCTGGTTGGCTGCATGCAAGGCAAGCGCGCCCCACCTGCTGTACTACCATCACTCCAGCTCCCTGAAATGGAATTTTTTTTTTTGCTTTTTTGGGTCATACCTGGTCATCAATAAATGCTGTATTTAGAGGTGACTACAAGAGTATACCACCCGCACAGTAAGCCTGGCAAGCTACCCGTGTCGTATTTGATATGCCAAATACCAGTAACAATTACATTAGGTCATTCCCATGACCTAATATAATGGTTTGAGGCTCTTTATGTTCCTGGAGCAAGCAGATGCCCTTGGGCTCTACTAGCATGAGAGCCCAACATATGGAGATGTTACTGGTCCCCACTCGAGCAAATTGATGATGAACAGGAAGATAGTGATAGTGATAGTGATGGGCCATATTGAATCAGAGTGGAGGAGAAGAGCCGTTTTAACAAAGTAGACAGTATGGTCCCATCTAGAATCTGGTGCCTGGCTAGAACCCACTGGGTAGGGAAATTATAATAAGGAATTGGCAAGTGAATTAAGAAGCATGCTAGAGACCTGATTAGCTTGGGAACCATTCTCAGACCAATCTATTGGGGTACAAGACTGGAACCTCTAGGAGACAGTGGAGACTACACCACCAGGAAGGCCAGCCCTCCCTGTGATGGTCTGCAGAGACCACTCAAGGAGAGCAACCAGGGGATTCTCAAAGGGTTGATTGGAGAAGAAAACAACATTCCCAGGAGTAAGAGGAAAAGGAGACTTCACCTTCTATTCTGTTAAGGCTCAGGGAAGGAGAAACAAGGTCTCTCCAAAATAGAGATCAATACGCCTCAACCAGGGTACTTTTGGAACTGCCTGTCCCTGGCGGCTTGGCAGGCTCCCATGACAAATGCCTGGCAAAGACTCCCATGACCAAGGACTGAACAAGAGGAGTCAGAATAGACACTGGGCCAGGTGGGTTTGTGAGCATTTATGATGGGTGGCAGCGAGTATCTGAACTGCTTTCTTGGGAGCCGGCCTTGGACATATCACACGATACTTAAAGAATTATGATGTCAGTTGTCAATCCCACTGTAGATGATAAGAGGCAGGAGTTACTGCCAGTTCTGACCAGTGTTGGCTTAGGAGCATAAGGGGTGAGGCTTGTTGGCCTAGCACAGCCCTGGCCTCAAGTCTTAGCTGTTGGAAATCTCATGACTTGGCTCGACTCCTATTGTTGGTGTTTTGAAATCCGCAGAACTTAGAGACCAGGGGTTAGAATGCCTATAAATCCACCTGGGTACTTGCCCTTGCTCCCCACAAGAGCTTGTTTCTGACTGTCCTCCCATCCAGATGACAATAAAATTGTGTGTACATGTATATGGGGCAAGGGGAGCAGCATGCATTACCCTTCACAAATGTCATCACTAAAGGTGATTTAGTAGGGTGCCTCATTCTATCCTTCTGTGCAATGTAGCCCTAGGAAAAACCCAATGGGGAATAGGAGAGAAAGGGAAGTCATGGGTGAACAAGGGCTGGGGCTTCAGTTATATTGGTGATGTGGGAGAGCAGCACACTGTATATCTAAAACACTCAGTAGTGCCAAAAGCATGAGATCTAAGCTGTGACTACTGGAACTTTGTCATGTGCCTCTTAAGTTGACAGGTAGGGTTTGGGGGTGGGTGGTAGTAGGGGTGGAGTATGGCAACACTGGTGAAGGGACGTTGACACTGGTGGTGGGATTGGTGCTGAAATATTATATGCCTAAAACTCGACTATTAATAACTGTAAATCACAGTTCTTTAAATAATTTTTTTAAAAAATTTAGTATCTAGAACTACTTTTCCTTCTAAACAGCCCTGAAATCCATCCTTCTCTTCCTATTCCAATATGTAGGATCATGAAGAAACTTTATATTTTTGGCTTTTTGAGTCATATCCGGCTTTGTTCAGGGGTTACTCCTGGCTCTGCACTCAGGAATTACTCCTGTTGGTGATCCCATATGGGATGCGGGGATCGAACCTGGGTCAGCCGCATGAAGAAACTTTTTCTGCCAATCTCTGTGCCGTGAAGCTCTCCGTAATCTGCATATTCACAAAGAATGAAGGCAAAGGTCCTTGAAGGCATTTTTCTTTATTTTAAAGATGATTTGTTTGCTTGTTTCCTTCTAGAGAGGACTAGAGTCTTTTGCAATGAATACAAGCTGTATTTTGCTCCCTTATTTTGTTCTTTACCTTTTTATTATTTGTAGTTTAGAAGTAACTTGAGTTTATGATTTTCAGTCTCTTTCCCAATTATTTGCTTTTTCTAACAACCTGTGGTTTTTTTTCAGTTGGGTCAAAAATTCTAACCTGGAGGGAGGGGGAAGATGACCAACCATAGTTTCAGTCAACCTCTGCTCGGGCCAATAAAGTTTTATTGGTACTCCGCTTTGTTTGTTTGTGACAGTTCAAAGCTGCTTTAGTGCAGCAATGGCAGAGTTGAGTCAGTGTGACCATAGAACCAGCAAAAGTCAAAATATCCATTCTGTTACAGAAAAAATTCTAGCACCTGTCCTGGTCCACAGTATATCTTTAAGATTATCTTACCTTAATTCATCTATCCTGATTGGTAGTATGTGTGTGTGGGGGGGTGGAGATGGGGATTGGGGGAGGGTATGGCAAGAATTTGGGTGAATTCTTCTCGGTACCAATATCAACCTGCTTCCACCAAGTACTGACTCTCACTAGCCTCTATTCAACCTGCTAATAAGGCCATGCTTTCCCAGTCTCCCAAACAGGGAGCTCGCCCTGTCCCTGGATTTTCCTCCAGCAACACAATAATACAGATACAGAATTCTTAACTACAAGTCTGAGGAGATGAAAATAAGTGAGACAACTTTCTATTGAGGTGGAGATACCTCAGTTTTCTGGGGGTGGGGAATCCCTCTGGCAAAACCAAGTCTGATAGTGAGACAGCCTAAAAGACCCGATTTGTGTTTGAAGTGTTCCCAACAGTTCCCACACCGTTTCCAACAGTTCCCAAACTGTTCAGTCACCCTCCATGCCACATGCTAACCCACAACGGCCTCTTCTCCTGAAGAGGAGCCAACTTGAGTTGCTCCTTTTTAGCTTGTTATTGGCGTATAAACCTGGGTAGGTCCTACTTTCTTTCTCTGAGCCACTACCCAAAGAAAGGGATGCCGAGATTTTCCTCCAACATCACTGAATTTACAGCCAAGGGATCTGTTGCGCCCACCTGCCTCTGGCCTTCCACTCCCAGTGTGCCCTGGAAGAGCCTCCATTAGGATTTGCGTGTCTCTTCCCCCAAAGCTAAAGACCATGGTACAAAACAGACATACTTTGAAATTCACTTCCAAGGAGATGCCTGGTTCTTCACCATGTGCAAAGCAAATATCCTACCTGCAATACTATTGTTCTGCTCCCCTTCATGACTTTGTTTGTTTTGGGGTCCTACCTGGCAGTATTCAGTGCTTATTCTTGGCTCTTTGCTCAGGGCTCACTGTTGTTGGACTTAAGGCACCACATGAGATCGAACCGGGTTGGCTGCTGGCAAGGCAAACACTCTACCTGCTGTACTTTTGCTCCAACTCCTTTATGACTTTAAGGCTGGAGAGAGAATCCCTCTTTGCCCCCTCTAAAACAGGGTGCGCACTAAAACAGCTCTAATAATGTCAAGTTCTTGTGATATATCTTTGACCATGCATCTGGGGAGACTTTTTGATATCTATAGGAGTTGAAATTCTGAGTTTTAGCTGATGAGATCTGGGACCTATGCAAGAGACTAAAAGAGGAAGTCAGTCAGGACCCATCTGGAGATGAATTTTATTGTGAAATGGCATAAATCTTGTAAACTACTTCTAGACTATTAAGTAATTTTTTTCTTACCCACACCCTAAGGATATAGTTTGTAATAATGGAGAACTTAGTGGTGGCCGGTGTGTATGTATGTGTGTGTGTGTGGGGGGGGGGCGTGATGATTCAATTTTAACTCATACAACAAAGTTCAATCATAAAATTAGGGCTGGGGGGGGCACAAGTGAAGCTCAAGTTGTGGGGATCAAATCTTCCAACTGAAATGTTTCTGCACTTTGAAATTGATCGTTGTGGATAAAATCATAGCTAAGCCCCTAGAGAAGGAATTTGAACACTTGGTTACACTGTGAGAAGGTTGAATTTCCTTTAGAACTAAATGAAGGCATCTGTTTTGTTTAAATTAAGGGTCTGTAAGTACCAGCCAGGGACTAAGTTGACAGCTACTTCTGTAATAAACTAATAAATCAAGGGGATGGTTAAGGAAGCAAGAAATACCACATTCTTGCTTTGTTCCACCAATTAAGCAATAAGCCATCTGGGTCCTTTTGTTAATTACTGTAGAACACAACTTATACCATTAAATTCAGCTTTTTATTTAATTATATTAATTTATTTCATCAACTTCAAATACCCATAATGCTAATAACAAAGTTCACTTAAAAAATAGAGATCTTGTTTAAAAATTGTAACCATTTAATAAACTTTGCCAGGTTACCATCTGAGAATTTTTAGCTGTTTCAGCCTTGGTATGGTTGGGGAATTTGTTTTAAATTGACACGAACAAAAGAAAGTGATAGTTGAAATCTCTTCTCTCGGTGGGATGATAAATCTGTCTAGACAAGCACTGCCCAATGAACTATGGGCAGTGATAGAATGTGACTCTAGCTGTGCTTTCCCAGTTAGTAGACACTTGTTATATGTACAAAGGAGGAGCTGATTTTATTTACATTTAATTTTAATGAATTTATGTGTAAGTAGCTACCTACTGATGGCTCGTGGCTACTATATTAGATGCTCAGGTTAAATGATTTCAACAGAAGGAGAGATGTGTGAGGCCACTGAATTTTTGCCAGAGGCAAAGGAATACATAATCATGAAAGGGAGTTTGGAGACTTACACTTCCACCTAGTTCTTCTCATTTGAAACACACTGTTTTGAACAACACCGAAAAGATCAGCATCTTTGGAGATTTTCTAAACTGACAAAGTGAGGGAGAAAACTTCATCTGGAGGGAAAAATAAGCATGAATGTGTCTTCATAATAGCACAGTCAGCCCCTCCCGGCACCTCTGACGGCAAAGTTAAGTAGGACTGGTCAGAGCCAAGAGGACCATTAAGCTCTCCGCTAAGCTGCTCTCCTCTGCTTGTGACACATTTGGGGGGTCCAGACAGCCTTTATGAATATTAACACCCAACTTTGTTTCCTCTCTGGGGAGGACATTGACTCAGTGTCTGGCACTTTCCATTGGAGAGGTTGGCCTTTCTGCCATGGGCGCTATCTCAGACCCAGTCAATGCAGTCTCTGTAAGTGAACATGAGGCGGTTTCTCAACTGGGTCCACTATTGAACTCAGCTGAGCTGACCCATGCCACCAACTCAAAAGAAATAGATTACATGAGAACCTGAATGTGCTTAGTTAAGCCAGAGAAGGGTCAGGGCAGGGTAAATGGAGGTAGAAAGTTCTGAGGAAGTTTCTCATTAGCGTGTCTTATTCCAAGTCAAGTAACCCATCAGCTGCTGGGCTGGCCTGGAGAAGTGGGTCAATGTTCTCCCCTTTTTGACTCCAACTTTTCTCCTCTTCTGTAGTCTTCTGTCCTTTGAGCTATTATAGCTCAACTTATGAACAGGACATTTGTCCAGATAAGCCCAATGCAAAAGGTTTGGGAGTCCTCATCACATTTTAAGCTTCATGGCTGCATGCTCACATCCAAGTGAAGACCAGATGAGATCCATGGATCAACTGAGTTTATGGATCCTGGAGGGGCTGCAGAAGAATGCTCATGCTTCTGTAGTCAGAAATAGAAAAAAACTGCCAAAAGCTCGATGGAAACAAAACAAAACCAAAACCCACTAAATATCTTCTGTACCACCTGTTCATTTACCACTTATCATTGTGCGTGATAAAGGCAATGGCACATTGAATACTTTGAGGGAAGGTCCATTTTCATAAAACTAAACAACCCCGCAGCTCTCAGTGAAATAAAGCACAGATAAGGGGAATCTGTTCCCTTCTGGGCTTCCTCCTCTGCTATTTCCAGGAACATGGGCACAGCAGTGCCTGACTCTACTTGGGAGACAGTCAAGCTCTTTCAGTCCGCCAGCGGTGGAAGTGTGGGAGCCATAATTCTCTTTGCCTTCTGATGCTGACAGTCATCGTTCATCCACTGGGTTGACGACATCAAACTGCCACAGCTGGCTGGCTTTTCCATCACACTGGCGCAAGTAGAGATCTTGGTTGTTTTCCTGGGCTATTGCTTCCATGCATTTCCCAGAGAGAACGTGGACCATCATTCCATTCTGAAGAGAGAAGTAGAAGCACCAAAATGAAAGCCAGTCAGTCTCCTGTGATCCGTCAGCAAACAAGGCTACCTCAAAGGTTTACTCCTTTTTGTTTCTGACACCTGGTGATGCAGTGATGCAAGCCATAAGGGATGCTGGGGATAGAATCTGAGTTGGCCACATGCGAGTTGCCCCTGTGTAAGGCTTACTTCTAAGAGAATAATAGGGGCAGTGTGAACTGGTTTATGGATTGTAGTATTCTGGGCTAATATGAATTGTATTCCAGGTAGCCTAGAATTTGTATATTCAAAATATTGGGGGCTTTGGTTCAGTTATTTTTATTTTAGTTGAATAACTGCAGTTTCTTAGAGAGTTCTGCTTAGCAGAATGCCAGTGGACAGAAAACATTTACCCTTTCATCAGACTGATGTCTATTGCTATTGTAGTTGCAAATGTCTGCTTTCTAATGAACCTAATTTATGTTCTCTGCTCTTAGTTTATCATGGAATTTAGTACTGCTACCACCAGGCTGAAACAAAGCCTGAAATCTCAGAGACAGTGAAGGCTTAAGTCAACCATGTTGGTCAGAGGATAGCTGTTTCAGAAGCCATCAGTATTAATATTGAACCTGACTGTTGCCCTTTCTACTTTTATTTTGGGGGTCATACCCGGTAATGCTCAGGGGTTACTCCTGGCTCTGCACTCAGGAATTACTCCTGGCAGTACTCTGGGGACCATATGAGCTGCTGGGGAGCAATCTGACTCGGCTCTATGCAAACCAAATGCCCTACCCACTGTGCTATCACTCCAGCTCCATATATTCCTTTTGAGAAAGGGTTTTTATTATCTGGGGGTAGATGTCCAAAGTGGAATTACTGAGCCATTTGGCAATTTGGTTCTAAGTTTACTGGGAATTCTCCACCCTATTTTCCGCATGGGGTTGTACCAGACAAGATTCCCACCCACATGGATAAGAATTCATTTTCCAGTACATCCCTGCCAACACAGATTGTTTCTACTATTTTATAGTAAATGGTTTTTAAGTATACAAATTGGGAATTTTCAGTATATTCAAAGTCTACACAGTATCATCACTATCTAGTACCAGAACTGTGTATTGCTGTGAATAGACACTCATGACCTATGAGTAGTCACCAGGTGCTTCTCTTCTCTTTAGCCACTGGAAACCACTTGGCTACTCCCACCGGCGTACCTATCATGGATATTTCATATAAATGGTATCCTTATGAATTTTCTTGTTATAGACATTGCATATGAATGCAATCATATAACATTTGGCTTGTCTGACCTTTCTTGCCAGACCTCTAATATTATTGTTTCAATTAATAAGAATTTTTGGAGTGAAATATTTCCAGGTTGCTCTAAAAGTACTGCTCTAATATATAGTTTATTCAGAAGGTTATTTTCCTCACATCTGAAGTACATACAGAGAGGCATTAAATATATTTTAAAATAATGTGACATTATCATAATGCATATTAAGTTTACTATAGGTAGCTTGAGTTTAAAAGACTAGTTATTTCTCTGTTCTAATTTTATTTCTTTATCAGTCTTGCATGCAACTAATTTTTCTGCTTTTATGTTCTTTTTCCCTGACTTAATGAGTACTATATTTTTTTTTTGTATTTTTTTTTTTGGTTTGGAGGGGGACACACCTGGTGGTTTTCAGGGGGTAACTCCTGGCTCTGTCCTCAGAGATTACTCCTGGCGATGCCTGGGGACCATTGAGGTGCCCGGAATTTAAACCAGGTCAGCCATGTGCAAGGCAAATGCCCTTACAGGCTGTGCTATCTCTCCAGCCCCTGAATTCTTTATATTTTGGGAGTATTTAGCCATTTTTGACATTCTCTTGATCAATAGTAGTTATTTTAATAAAAGTTCAGTTTGTGTAGTCAACATCTATCTGGCCTTTTTTATAAGTGAGTACTCTCACATTGACAGGGTTGTCGGGGTGGAGCTTTGGTTCTCACCTGACAGAGCTCCTGGCTCCTCCTGGCTCCTGTCTACTCCTGGCTCTATACTCAGGCCACTCCTGGTGGTGCTTGGGGGACCCTATGTTATGCCGGGGACTAATCCAAGGTCAGTCACATGCAAGGCAGCCTTTTAAGCTCTATCTCTGGCTCTAACTTCTCTCACTTTGTATAATTTCAAGTTTTCATGTTGTGGCACAAAATATTACCTTAAACTGTTTTTAACTGTGGTCTGGTAAAATAGTTAACCTAACATTGATGGCCTTATCTCTTTTTAAGGACAAATTTTGGTAGCACTAGCTCTACTCATATTGTCACAAGACTTCTTCACATTTCTTCACCTTCAAAACTCCTTCCCCTAATTAAAACTCTATACCAGTGTTTCTCAACCTTTTTCCAACTGTAAACCCTTCTGAACTTGTTCCCTTCCTGTGGCCCCTCTGGCCTACTGTTTGGCCACTAGTCTCTTGCTGTGGCCCCCATTTATGTAATTTTCAACAAGGGCTCCCATGGGAAACCTTATGGTTGAGAAGCGCTGACTTCTACCAGTGACTGACTTCTCTCTCCCAGTTCCTGGTGACCCCCTTTCTGTACATCTGTCTACTTTAGATACGTCTGTACATGGAAAAATACAGCATTTGTCTCAACTGGCTTATTTCACTTAGGGTGATGTCCTTAACCTTTACCTATGTTATAGCATATGACACTTCTCTGTTCCATTTTACATATAGAACATGCCCATGCATACATCTTGGAGATGATTCTATTTCTTGGCTATCATGAATAGAGCAACTAGGAATAGTATGGTAATCCTTTTATTACTGAATGGTAATACTTTAAAAAAATTTAACATTTTAACACGTGAGATGGCCTGGATGTCTCTGGAGCTTACAAATCTTTTACTTATTATTTCTAAACAGTGTTTCTGAAATGTGCCTTATCTAGAAGACTTGCTTTCAGTAATCCTTTATGTTCATTTGTAAAGGATCAAATCTTATTTTTCTAAGAGTTCTTGTTTATGTGTGTGTGTGTTATGTCTGTGTGTGTATGTGGGTGACCAAAGCGAGAAGTGCTCAGGGGTTACTCCCTGCTCTGCACTCAGGAGTTAATTGCTCCTGGCAGTGCACAAGGGACTAAATGGACTCAGGGGTCAGCCACATGCAAGGCCAGCACCCTTCCTGCTGGACATTGCTTTGGCCTCTGAGATTTTCTTGAGCTTGTTTGAATTCCCGAGTCCTGTATTCTTTTTTCACCAAAGCCAGGAACTTTGTTCCCAACCATTTATTGTGAATCTAGCTTCAGTTTCTCATTCATTGTACAGAGTTCTGCTTAGTCATCTTGCCCTCTTTACAGCCAAGCAGTAGAAGAAAATAAATTTTAAAATGTGGGGGCTGGAGCGATAGCCCAGCGGGTAGGGCGTTTGCCTTGCCCGCGGCCGGCCTGTGCCGGCCTGGGTTCGATCCCCGGCATCCCATATGGTCCCCCAAGCACCGCCAGGAGTGATTCCTGAGTGCAGAGACAGGAGTAACCCCTGAGCATCGCCGGGTGTGACCCAAAAAGCAAAATAAACAAATAAATAAATAAATAAATAAATAAATAAATAAATAAAATAAAATGTGTATGTTGGACGAACGATAGCCCAGCGGGTAGGGGCGTTTGCTTTGCACGCGGCTGGCTTGTGCCGACCGGGTTCGATCCCGGCATCCCATATGGGCCCCTGAGCACCGCCAGGAGTAATTCCCTGAGTGCAGAGCCAGGAGTAACCCCTGAGCATCGCCAGGTGTGACCCAAAGAAAAGCAAAAAAAAAGTGTATGTTTATGCATTTGTATATGTTCACCTTAACCTATTTCATAAGAGTAAGAGCAGGATAAAGAAAAAACAGCCCAGACTCATGGTGGGTCCTGCTAACTAATCTGGTATCTGCTACAGGCTCGCCCTCTTTAAATGCCAACATTCCTTCTATTTCTTCTTTCTAGATTCATAACTACTGGAAAGGATCTAGACTCTGTCCCCTGAAATAACAAAAACCAGAGTCTTAAAAATGATAAAATGCTCATAGTGCAATTTGCATGGCAAGAAAGTGCATATATCTTGATATCGAGCTCTTATATATAGAAACATATACATATGTGCGTATCCCACCCATCAAGGTGATACAGGTGTGGCTGTGGTACCCGGCTGCATCCGCAGGTGGCAGACAGGAGACAGGCTTGTCTATACCCAGGGCTCTGCCCTGGATGATTGATGGTCTGACATAGAAAAGACTGGGTCCCCTGAGATGAACCCAGAGCCACGGCAGAGCCTGGCAAGCTACCAGTGGTATATTTGATATGCCAAAAACAGTAATAATAATGGACTTCATTCCCAACGAATGGATACATTACTGGCGCTTGCTCGAGCAAATTGATGAACAATGGGAAGACAAGTGATATGTATGTGTATAAAGCCATATAAATGTGTGTGTATATATGTATTTTTTAATGGAGGGGGAAACCTTTCCATTACTTCTGAACCCACCCCACATACTCCACAGTCTTACTTATAACGTGACCTAATAAAACTCAGAAAGACACGCCTCATCTTGCTTCCACCAGCCAAGTCAGAGCTTTCCATGACGTGTCACCTCTTTAGATGCTCACAGCCTGCCAGCTCTGCAGCGAAATTGCCTTTCCTTTCCCAGAGGCATTGGGGTAGTGGGGGTAGTCAAGCAGTGGGTTCAACCCCAGGAACCCAGGCCTGGTGGAGGAGAGAGGCCCCTTGGGCGAACCTGGGCTCAGCACCCATCAGCACCCGCCCGCAGCTCCACAAAGTCTTACCTCCTGAAAATCCCAGCACTGTGGATGGACAGTGGAGGCCCTCTCGGTACAGTTTTCCAGAATCACCCGCTCCTGCAGGACGTCCAAGCACAGGCGCTGGGGGGCCAGCAACACGGATCTCCTTCCTGCCAGTGTGCTCCAGGTGCTGGGGAAAGGAGATGGTTGTTAGCACCATGGGGCAGAGATGCTGGAGAGAGGCCAAGGAGAATTCCCAACAGGACAGAGGTCTAGGGGTGTCCTCGGATTCTACTCTACAGACCCAAGACTTATCTCAGAGTCAGGCGACTTAGACTAACTCTTGAGACTCCCCCCCACCCTCCCCACAGCTCTTGCATTCCTGTTGACACATTCCAGAACATTCCTTTTGTTCTGTTGACTGCATCATGGGTGAGGGCATGAAGAAGACCGTGTGCTCAAGAGTGAAAATATGAAATCTGCCTCAGTGCCAAGGGCCACGGCTGGAGGAGGAAGTTGGGGTCTAAATCCTCAAAAAAACTACTGAGTGGCTATTGAAAAGAGAAAAATAAAAGATGTAACCACGCCTTTCTTCACAACATGGCTGGAAGTGGAGGTGATGAAGTTGGGTGAGATGTATGAGGAAGTGAAAGAGAAGGGCCAGGTGGTTTCATTCAGGCATAATATGAATAAGTGAAATAAAAGAAAGGGTGAAAAAGCAAATAGAAACCCCACGCTGTTCTCTCTCCTGCTATTCCCGGTCCTGGACAGTGGGAACTTTGTAGCTGGGGTCAAACCCATTCTCTGTCTCATCCTGCCCACTGCACCCCCAAACCCATTTTGGCTATTTTCGGGGGTTGGGGTTGGGCTTGTAACTTGTATCACTGGAATTGGGTGGAGACGCATCCTTAGAATGGGGGTTCATATCCTCGGTTTGATATACTTGGTCACAAGCGCTGTCACTGTTCAAAACCGAATGAGGTGCCCTATGTGTTCATATTGCGCTGGGCCTCCCCAAATTACGTAGCTCCTTTGCTGGAAGATTCCCAGACCATATGGACTTCTGAATCTGCACCCCATTAGTGCAGGCTTGTGATTCACTGGTCTCAGAAGAGGGGTGTTTTGTTTTCTCCTAATCAAAGGCCCATAGGCAGGGGAAAGTTTCTTATCTACCTAAGGCCCAGGGAGCATCTTCCGAGTCAGACTTTTCCATTTGTAACTGTCAGTTTCTCTCCGAAGGTCCAAGCTGGCGCCACCTGAGTTTGTTTCTGATCTTTCACCACCTCTCCTTGCTTCCTCCTTGGAAGCTAGAGACTTGAACAGTGAAGGCCATTACCACCAGCTCGTGCTCCACTGCCTCTCTCACGAATTCATTTAGGCATGGAACAGGGCGTACCTTTCTCCTTCCATTTCAAGTCTAGCCTTTCTGGGGAGATAGTGGAGGGAGCATTTCGCTTCCTTAATGCCCCATTTGGCTGGATCGAGAAGTCCCTGCTAATCCTCTTCCCCATACCTGCCATAACTAACAATCCCTGAGAGGGAGAATGCGTTTCTCACAGGGGACTCAGGGTGAAAGTCCAGAGTCCTGCTGCCACAGAGGAGCTGCTGGAATGGGGAGCTGTTTCCACCTGCCCAGTGCCTCTCCAGCCTTTCCCTCTGGCCCTCTGTGCCTGTCCGAATGGCCGCTGGGACCATTCTGAAGGAGTAAGAAGACAAGTTGAAAGAACTCAAACAAGGGCTGGAATGATAGTCCAGTGGGTAGGGCCTGGAACGATAGTCCAGTGGGTAGGGCTGGAACGATAGTCCAGTGGGTAGGGCCTGTCCTTACATGCACCTGACCTGGGTTTGATCCCCAGCATCCCATATGGTCCCTGAGCCCTGCCAGGAGTGATCCCTGAGTGCAGAGCCAGGAGTAAGTCCTCAGTACTTTAGGGTGTGACCCTTCATCACCCCCGAAAAACCCACAAAAAATAACAAATTAAGAGAACTCTAATGAACCCCAGTCCTCTTCTGCCCACTGCATCTCGCAGCTCCAGGGCCTTCCACTAGAACCCAAGGCCAGGTCAAGCTAGGTTCTACTGTCCCTCCCCATAAGGAGCATATGGGGGAGCTCCCCCTCAGTACTGGGGGTCCCTGTCTCTGCTTCCTATTGACTTTTGATCTCAGGTTGGTCCTGTCGCCACTTCCCACATATAGGCCTTTTCTGATTTTGAGTCATTGCTGCTGTTTTTTAAAGTTTAAATGGGAGCTTCCTCATAAACTTTGGGGTCCTCGTGTCTGTCTAGTGCCTGGATGCTCTTACAACACTGGCTCTACTCTCACACAAGATAAAAGGTAGTTACTGAAGGATGGAGCAGTTGTGCTGTGAGATGGTCTCTTGGCCCCCTGACCTGAAACCTGACAATGTCTGCATTGCCGCCCTGAGCCACTTCCTCTCCGGGCCTCAGCGGCCTGGTGTGTCTGGCCTGATGTGTCTGACACAAGCAAGGGCTAAGCTACAGCTCAGAGCCTCCGTTCACTGGCTGTGGGCCCTGTCTGTGCTGCCTGCAGTGGCATCATGGGGTGAGGAGCCGTTGGTACTGAGCAAGGGACACAGGTCCCAGGAAGGAGATGCCCCTAGGGGGAAGGGAAGGGCATGCTGGGATAGGCCCCTCAAGGTCTCGCTGGGGCAGACAGAACGTTCTGGTCACTCACCTGTGACTTTCTGCTGTCACTGCAGGGAGCCAGCGTCAGGGCACAGCCTGGGAGGGCCCCGTCTGCCTGGCAGTCAGCACAGAAGCCCAGGCCTGTGTTGTGGAGCTGAAATGGAGGCACACATGGAAGTGAATCCCGCGCCCTGACGGGCACCTCTGTACACTTCTCTCTGTCTATCTGTCTCTCTCTGTCTCTTCTCTCTCTGTCTCTGTCTCTCTCTCTCTCTCTCTCTCTCTCTCTCTCTCTCTCTCTCTCTCATTCTTGGCCGCACCCTGTAATGCTCAGGGGTGTCTCCTGAGACCTGGTGTGGCACTGCACTAAGAAATTACTCCCTGCATTGCTCAGGGGACCATATGGGGTTCCAGGGATTGAACCCAGCCGGCCTCGTGCAAGGAAAACACCCTCCGCACTGTGCCATCTCTCTGGCCACCAGACTTACTCTTTTCTGTCCCTCTCTGGCATGGAACTTAAGGAGGCAAGTTTGGGCTCCAGACAGGAGTGAGTCCAGCAGAAATCTTTGCTCTGCTGATTGGGCCTCCTAAAGGAGCCAATTGTACTGGGAAAGGCTTTGAATGGCCAAGGGATGACCTGGCCACCTCCCTCAGCCAGGCCGGAAGCACCATGTTGAGTTTAGGTGTTTGCTCATGGTCTGGAAAAGCACCTGAACCTCCACTTCCAGCCCTGGCACACTGACACCCCCACCCTGGCCTCTCTTCCCTAGGTCCTGCCTTACCTTTCCGGAGAACCGGGCCGGCGTTCAGATGGAAACAGCTCCGGTGGACATTGGCCAGAAACCAGTGGAATGTCCGGCAACCAAGTCTCCTCTGCAGCTGCAGGCGCGCGGTGCAGTCTGGCCTGTCAGCCTGGAGAGAGGACAGGACAGACAGTGAGAGCTAGGACGCCAGCCAGGTGAAGACGAGTGTGGCTGACGTCACGTGCTGGCCCAATGGCAGCTGGCGATGGTGGCCTACGAGGATGGGGCAAAGCGAGGTTAGCTTTCTTCCCACTGGGCACCCAACTCTCCCTGCGAGTGAGTCCACACAGGAGTCTTCTTTAGAAGATGGTACTTCTAGGATGGTGGTCAGGAACCCGTTTAGTGTTTTAGGTCTTATAGATACAGGCAGGAAGAGGGAAATCCGCAATGCACTGCAGGCTCCCACCTTACCTTCCTCAGGGAGAGGGCCTCTGGGCTGTGCCTGTAGAAGGTGTCTCTGAAGGAGCCCAGCCAGGCCTCCGCAATTCGGACTTTGCTCTGCAGGCCGGCCTTCTGGTCCAGCGGGAAGAGGGCCTCCTGGCTTCGGTAGATGTGCCCCACGCGCGAACAGGGGAGGATTTCCACTGAGCCGCCACATAGCCAGGCCTGCGAGGGATGGAGAACACGGACCGTCTGCTCCCGGCTCCCAGAATGGGGCCAGAGGGCCAGAGAGATAGTCCAGAGTTTAAGGCGCGTGTCTCTCATGTGCCCAACGCTAGTTACATCCCGGCACTAGATAAGGGTCCCTAGAGCCCTGCCAGGAGTGATCCTGGAGCGCAAAGCCAGGAGCACAAAACTATCGAATAACTAGATAAATAAAAGAATAAGGACAGAGTCAGGAATGGCAGGTGGAACGCATAAGATGGTGAGTTATCCTTGAGGTGAAAGGGCATTTCTAGGTGCCTGGGCAGAGAAGTGAGGGGACAGGAAGTAGGGGGACAGCTATCTACACCACAGGGGGATGAGCGGGTTATACCCTTTCGTCCATAAATGTGCCACCTCACTGTATCCAGGCATGGATTTAGCAATTCTAGAGAAGTGCCCATCTGGGCTGGGGATGTGGCCTGATGGTTAAGCATTTGCTTCATGTGTGAGATCCTGGGTTCAGTTCCTGGCGTCAGAAACATATCAACTGCACAAATCCATAGTTTATATAATTTCCACCATTGGCTCCTGGGTGGTGGTCAGCTACACTAATAACCCCTTTTCCCAAAGCCAGGTTCCCATACAGTGGGAATCTGGTGCGGGGAGCGTAAGGACCTCTCACCTTCCTGAGGGTGTTTCCTGGGGCGGGGGTGAAATCAAGGAGGAGGGCGGAAGGAGCAGGGCCTCCCTCAGCTGGACCTATACCTTGAGAGACAGTTCCAGGTTTTCGGAGCCGCGCAGAGACAGGAGAGGATCGAATGCTCCCGTGTTTAGGAAGTGGTGTCTGTCCACGGCCACCACCCCACCCGGGCACCACAGGGGTCCTGGAAAGAGACAGGAGCATTGGGAATGGGGACCAGGCTCCAGGGCCAGAGAGCTGGTTTGGGGCTCACATAGGTCTGAAGCAAAGCAAGCAGGTCACAGTGCCACTGTTCTATGCGAAAAGACTCAGCAGGATCTTTCTATGATCTCACCCTTCTGTAAACTCTGACCCCTAGGGAGACCCTTGGGCTCCACTGATTCTGTGGCTCTCCTTGGAAGGTGTCCTGGAAGAGAGGCGCGGGTTCATATGAGACATCCTGAGGCAGGTGATGCGGCCTGGAGCCAAGAGACAGTCAGGCTTTGGGCCGTCTGCTTCTACACCTCCCAATGCACCTACACTGCTCCCCAGTTCTGGGATGAGTTAGCCAGGACAACTCCCAGGAACAAGGAGGGGGCTCGCCTGGGAAAAAGATCTGAGCAGAAGATGACAAAGTGCTTCCTAAATGTCACATTTGCTCACAAATTGTTGTTGTTGTTGTTGTTGTTGTTGTTTTACCATTCAACAGAAACATGGTCCACTAAGAAATGACCTTGATGTGGGAAGGGACCATAGGCCCAGGAAATGTCCACGCTGCCTGGTGATTTGGGTCGATTCTGATTGGTTCCCTGCCCCAGTCTCCGGCCCCATTCATTCTCAAGATCACAGCACCCGTAGCTGCACACCTGCCCTCTTGAACTGCTTTCTCTGCTTGACTCATTCACTCTTCACTCCCTGATAAGAGGCTGCTTGGATACCCACTTCCTGATGAGGAGACTGAGGCACAGAGGCAGTAATGAGCCAAGAAACCAGGGCAGTCAGCTGAGGGGATGACGAGAGAGCAAAGGGAAAGCAGGTGTGTCAGGGCCTTACCTGATGGGGCTAATGGGTGATTCTAGATTCTTCCTTTCATGCTCTGGCAGAGCCTCCCAGTGGAAATCCAGCTTCCAGTCCAGCACTCCACGCTGCGGGCCTTGGATGGCGAATACTGGAAAGTTTTCCAGTCAATCACATCCAGGACTGGAGACACCACCCGGCTCCTGGAAGGAAGCAATCAAATATGAGATGGAAACCATTGGCTTCTTATGGAACGGAAACATGATTGACAGCTACACTTTCCAAGATGGCAGCTGGGGGCGATATGTAATGCCATTTGGCTAAGTCAGGGCCCCTCTGTGCCTGACTTCATAACCCGAGGAGCAGCCTTAGAACATTAGAGATCTTTATACAAAGCAGAGAACCAAAGAATTCAAGTTCTCGGTGGGATTTTAGCCATCAAATGCTTTCTTCAGGAGTCAGCAATCTCTGCCCTCCTAGAGATTAGGGGCCTTTCCCCTGAGAAGTATCACACAGTCATGGTTTAAATGGACCTTCCACTGAAGGGAAGGGGAATGATAATATGGCAAAGCACTACAGTCCGGGGGCTCTGCAATTTGAAGTATTAGTTTTTATGTCTCTGAAACAGAGGAGAGGCACTGGAGAACCCTGAACCTCCCTTCCAATTCTGCTCCCTTCCAGGATGCAGACAATTAGGAGCACAGAGGAAAACACTGTTCTCCAAGGGGGAGACACTAAAGGCACTTGGGTAGTGTGGATGGAAGTTGCCCACAGCTAAGCCTGTAAACGTCTCCCCTGGGGTGCACCTCTTGCTCTCCAGACCCCAGGGGCTGAGTTACCTGTCACCAGCTATCCTGCTGAGGAGGGGCTCCAGCCAGCCCGGGTGGCACTCACAGTGCGAGTCCATGAAGACCAACACATCCCCAGTGGCCCTGGCGGCCCCCAGCATCCGGGCCCGCTGCTCCCCAGCCTCTTATTGCTCCTCAGCAACTTCACCCCCTCCAGACGGGTCACGTGCTCGCTGAGTGCAGACTTGAGTTGTCCTGGAATCAACAGGATTGTGGTCAGTGGCATCAGAGAGGCCACAGCCAGAGAGATGGTGATGACCATCCCCAATTCACTGTCACAGTTCTTTCCCGAAAGCCATGCTGAGCTCATGAGGCCCCAGGATTTCCATACAATTTCATTGCAGGGTTGTTCCTAAAATGTAAATTGCCTTTTTGTTAATTTTGGGCAGGTGGGCCTGGATTCTCTCTGATGAAAACCAGTAGGAAAGGTATCACAGAAGCGGGAGGACAGACTCAGAAACCTCTAACTGCAGCATGAGGCCACAGCCGTGGATGTCGGTGTGAGATGTCGGGAGGCACCTGCTATCAGCTGGGTTGGGTTGTCATGTCCCAGCATCAGTGGCTTGACTGCCAGCTGCACCCCACCCCATTTGCTGAAACTGTACTGGGGACTGGAACCCCAGGGGATCAGGATAGGGCTGGACCTCATCTGAATTCACCTCTTGGCTCAGCTCCTTCCTCTGCCCCTCCTGCTCCGCACTTCCGACTAGGCTGCTCTGAGGTACGTGCCCCCAGACACACACGCCGCATGCCACACTGAGAAGGCAGGGCAGGAATGACGTGCTTCCTTAGAGGCAGAGTCCTCTACGGAATCTTAGAGGCACAGTCCCATTGCACTGGACCAAGCTCTCCACAATATGCCTCATGCATGGCTGTTGCTCCTACCCCGATCCCCCAAAATGTTGGGTTATCCCAGGCAAGCTACCCGTGGTGTATTCAATATGCCAAAAACAGTAACAATGATGGACCTCATTCCCAATGAATGGAGATTTTACTGGTGCCCGCTCAAGCAAATCAATGAACAACGGGAAGACAAGTGATACAAGTGATACCCCAGGCATGCAATGCTTGTGTGCTGAATCCAACCGAGATGCAAAGAACGGGTTTTCCCAGTTCCACAGGCCAAGGAGGTCCTGATGGAGAGACACAGGGTCTGATTGGTTTGGGTCCCAATGGTGGGACGGTCTGGGGAAGCCTCCAGACACCTGGAGAAGTGGCTTCTGAGTGGCCTGCTACTCTCAAAGATATTTTTCTGCAAGGAAAACTATCCTGAGGGGAAGCCAGAATTCCCTTTCATTGTGTGGGTGCGTTTCTCAGTGAACAACTGCTGAACTGCTTTATTCAGAATCTTGATGACTTATTCCCCAGAGATCCTGTGGCTGTGTCTGAACTTGGCCATCTAGCACGTGGTGCTGGACTGATGGTCATCTTAGCCAAGCTTCCTTGTCCCTTTCCGCCTGACGGCAGAATCCAATGGTCCTCTGACACCACTCACCCACCGTGACTCCCTTGCAGCCTGTGGCATGGCCTTTGGGTCCAATCCTGCTAGAAATACACCACGTGAAAGGACTCTGGGTAAATTAGTTTGGTTTCTGTTTTTGTCTAAAAGGATAAACTTGACTGGAGTTTACTGCTCTGCTTTTCACCTTCCTGCCTGGAATGTGGATGTAATGCCTGGGGTAGAGCAGTCTTGAGGTGAATATGAGGCCACAAACCATGCTTCAAGTTTGACTAAGTGGAAAGCAGGACCTGAGGACATAGGAAGTAGCGTGACTCCCCAGAGCCAACTTAATGCACGTAAGAAGAGCAAAATCCATCAAGAGTAACCATCAGTACAGTTCTTTAGAAGTGGATGAGGAACCACAGGAGTCCTCTGGAGATCTCTGCCCCCCAGCAAGGAATTGGGGGAGTCCAAGGCCAATTTTTCACCAGCCAAACAGCCCAGTCCAGGACCTGCTCAGCACTGCTCAGTATATGCCCCATGCGCCTCGGCAGATCCCCAAACCCCAGAGCCGCTGGGCTAGTCTGATGTTCCTTCCATAAGGACCTCAGAAACAACGAACAGCCATTAGGCAGCCTGCCATTATCCTTAGAAAGTGCTTTGTAAGCTCAGACAGTAGCCACCAATGACAGCTGTGGGTGTCCGTGTGTGGGCGGTGACCCGGCAGCTGTGCCAGGCAGCTGGTTAGAAATGCAGCCCTTGGGTCTAGCACTAGTCATGTTGGGCATGATAAAGAATCAGCATCTCTGTGTAACCAGCCTGCCCAGCCCCCTGTGAGAGCGTCTGACCCGGTAGTCAGGCCACAGCGGCTCCATCTCCATCCTCCAGGTCTCCCGCCACATCCTGGGCTGGTCCCTGGACAGCTTCCAGTCCATAGAGACAATCGAGGGGCCATTGCATGTCTTGCAGGTCTGGGCTCTGGGCCAGGCTCAGCTGTGGCCAATTCTCTCCCTCTGAGCCTCTGGGTCCTCTTCTGGAGGAGGAGCGGCTGCACTACATGCAGATGCTTGACAAGCCCTTGGGGAGGAGTGGCCTAGGGGTGTCTCAAGAGAAACTCAGTGGAACATATGGGGTCAAGGCTGGGGGTGGGCCCCTCAGAATCAGGCTGGAGTCACGCCTCCTGAGACCCTTACCCTATTACTCTCTCCCTTCTTTTCAACTTCCTGCCTGGCTCCCCCAACCTGCCCTCTGACTTCCCTCACGGACCCACCAAGCATATGATTGGGGATCCTGAGTGACGGTGTTTCTGGGAGGCTTAGCTAAGACAGGCCTGGCCCCCAGGCTTCACAGCGGAACCCCCACCCTCAGCCCATGGAGCAGGCCCGCCCTGGGAGCCTTCAGGAAGCGGCAGCCACCTTGTTGGCTGAGGTCAGTCCACAAGAATGATCTCCTTCAGGAAGGCCCGAGGTGTTGTGCTCAGGACGCTGTGCACAGTTCTCAGGAGGGTGGACCAGGCCTCGTCATGGAAGCAGAGGATGGCGCTGGCTGTGGGGAGGCTGTCCACCAGCTGCCGCTGCAGACACCTGCCAGCAAGAGAACAGAGCTCTGGAGAAGGCACCAGAAAAGCTGTGCCCGCTAGCCCACCGCCCGGCCTCAGCTCAGCTGCTCTGCCCAGGGCTGCCCAGGATTGCCCAAGATGCCCCACCGCTACACCTCGTGCTATCCCACACGCTTCTCACATCGTTTAATCCAGGCCTCCCTCGCAGCTGGACTTCCCTGCCAATAGCTCTTCCCATCTGTGGAATGGGAGTGAAGGACACGCCTGACCTCGGAGTTGTTGTAAGATTGAAACAGGTGAAGGGTGCTTGGAATGCAAAGTGTCCTCTGTTTAAGGGACAGCACCATTGTTTGCTTTTTTCTTTTTGGGGGTGACCAGTTAGGGACACACCCAGTGGTACTCAGAGGTTGCACTCAGCTCACTGCTTAGGGGTCGCTCCTGGTGGTGTTTGGGGAACACTGGGATGAAAGCTGGGCTTCCCTTGTGCAAAGCAGGTGCTCGGTCCTTTGAGCTCCCTCTAGGACTCCTGTTTTCTTTTGTTGTTTCTACAACCCTAACGCAGCTCCCTGCACAGAATAGCTGTCGTTTCTTCTTGCTACTATTGTTGCTGAAGAAGGGAGCATTTCGTGAAGACACGCAGGCACTGAGCTAGACTCTCTGTACACATCAGTGTGTTTACGCTAGAATAAACATGTGGGTTGGGCAGTCTTATCCCCACTTTACAGATGGGAAAACTGGGGCTCATAATGGAGGCACATTTCACCTCTTTTGACCTGGGAATCAATGAACGGAGCTTGCTTGCTGCAAGGCTTCTCTCCCCCACTGCTCTCTCTGCAGCTCTGAAAGCCGAAGTTAATTCTGACCACAGCCTGCGGCTCCTTGGGGAGCCTGGCCCTTCATTTTATATTTCCAAGCATATTTAACGCCATCTCTTTTTATTACTGCTTTTTTCCCCCATTTTTTGGCTTTCCTATTTTGTACTGCATTATTGATCATTTTCCTGGTAGATCCTTTTCAAACTGACCTCCAGAAATGACTCTAGAAGTAACCAGAAAATGTTCATGGCTTGGATTAGGGAAGGGAGAAAGGACAAGGAAAGACCTGGGCTGGTGTGGGGGGCGTGGGGGGGGGGCTGGTGTTATCCAGGTTGGAGCCAAGATAGGAATGACCAAAAGCTCTGGGGCATGGCACACAGGGCTGGAGTGAGGGGGAATTGTTCCCTTCACTTTGTGTCATGGAGAGGCGTGGAGAGGCCCAGTGCCTGTTGTTGGGGTTTTCAGAGGGAGTCTGGAGATATAAGGTTGGCACCGGGCTGCAGTGACTTGGACCAGCAGAGGGCACCACACACCTCGCCACTCAGCCCCCGCTGTTTCACGGGGACAGGAAGACCACGTGCCCTGGTTTCCCCACTCGTGGGTGCTTTCACCACTAACATAGCCCAAGTCCCAGGCCAACAGAGGAGCTGGTTACCCTGGCGGAGTGAGTCTGATGCAGTCCACACACAGATGCAAACACACACCACACACTTGCAGATGAACCAGCACGTGCATTCAGCACACACAGTGAACAGGTGCAGCATACAACAAACATGCACATACGTGCCGTACACGTTCCATTCACAGTACACCCCAGCACATGTGTGTCTACAGGCACACTGCATGTACCCATCAAATCCAATCCACCATGGACACCATGCACAAATGTGTCACACATGTGATACACTCCACAAAACTCCAAAGCACATAAACCCAGTCCCCACACTCTGACAGTGTGCACGCACGACAAACATTACAGCTCAACACGTATGTACAGTACATGCCACACCACATACACCTAAATTCAACACCACCGCGCACACCGACACACATGAATATCGACATGACGCATGGCAATCACACATTCACATCGTGTCACCATCCACACACTGCACACACATACCACACTCAACTTGTGTGCAGGGAACTCACACCAGGTGTGCCTGCAGCACTCCGCACAGGCAAACTGTCAGCCGTGCCTTTGGCACCGGGAGGCAAGGAGGTAGGAGGTGAAGTTTCCTCCTGGCAAAGCAGGATCCCCTCTCTTGGGGAGCGTGAGCTCAGGGCTGGCGGGGAAACAGGCAGTGAATAAGTTCAGGCACCAGGGGCCATTTGCTTTGCTGGTAACAAATGTCCTGAATTAAAACTCCAGAGAGCACAAAACTGCAAGATCGGGTCTGACTATGCCTGGCAGTTTCCTAGAAAGAGATTTGAAAGCCGAGAGCCAGAATGAAATTGGCAGGACTGGGACTTAGAGACCCCCTCTCCGGGCACAGACTCTAAGAAGGTGGCACACAAAGGCTGGCATGAGCCAGCACAGCGCCACATCTCCAGTGAGCGGTGAGCTGTCAGCGCAGAGGAAGCCGGCAGGAAACAGGAGTCCGTGGTCCGGCTGCATTCACACTCAGGGGCTGGAGGGGGTTTGCTTCCGGGTGCTGTTTGCCCCGGCAGGAGTGGTAGGTTGTCAGGGCAGATGCTGGTCCTGTGGCCCCGGTGCAGGGAGCAACCTCCTCTCTGGACCGCATGGGGAAAAGCCACTGTACTCCCCGTTATCTCACTGTTACCACACCGTCCAGCTCTCAGAGTGCGGGTGTGGGAACCCACCCCTCTGCTCAGGCTGAGAACACGGGCACCAAACTGTGCCCTGGTGTGGCCTGAGAAAGGGCATGAGACTGGTGATTCGGCATGGACTCTAATCCCTGTGTGCATCACAGTCATGACACGGGGGTGTTCCCTGCCCTCTCTGGGCCATGTTTTCCTACAGGTCCGACAGGCAGGTATGGTAATACCCACACTGGTCCAACCCAGTTCTGTGGCTTCCGGAGCTAATCATGAAGGGCTGTAGATTAAAGTCAGGTGCAGACATCAACAGGTGACAAGTGTCAGGAGAGCTGCAGATAACGCTTCCATCCAGAAGGGAGCAGACACGGAATCACAACCACAGAATCCCAACCACAGCATCCCATGGCAGGGGAGGTGAGGGGGCCAGATGGAGGGAGAGGAGCATGTGGGTGCCCCTCTTCCTGTCTCTAGGGTACAGTTTGCACCTGGTAGTGATGGGACCAGTTGAATACAGGTGCCTGGACCCACCCAAGACCCACTCAGCAGGGCACCCCAAGGGTCTGCATTTCTAACAGATCCCAGCTGCTGCTGGTGGTCTGGACACCACACCTGGAGGGAGGCACAGCCCTAGGGCGGTGGGAGCACAGAGCAGAGACGGCCTCCCCGCTCCACTGGTGGCCCCACCAGGGAAGGGAAGCAGGCGCCTTACTTACAGCGGATGCCGTACCTCGGGCAGCGCCCTCTGCAGGGGGACGCGGGCGCTGAGCGCCTCCTCCAGGCTCAGCGGGGTCTGCGCCTCTTCCTCCGACACCCTCCCATCCTCCTCCTCCTCCTCCAAATCCTGGTCCTCCTCCTCCTGGGCTCCCCAGTCTCTCTCCGAGGCCTCCTCGCCCCTGTCTGCGGCCGGGCTGCCTGATGAGCCGGTAGCTGCCCGCTCTCCTGCCTTGGCTCTGGTTCCTCCTGGCACGGGGAGATGCCACGACCACCAGCAGCTGGTCCTCCCGCAGCGAGATGAAGGGCGGCAGGTCGTCCAGGGGGCCGTACTCCTGAGCCTCGTCGTCCTCCGCCTCCAGCACCCATTCCTGGGATTCCCCCGAAGTCCAGGCGGTAGCTGGCGGCGGGGCCTGCCCGGGGCGGGCTGGGCCGGGCCGGGCGGGTGCGGGGCGTGTGCGGGAGCGTGTCTCACGACCACCAGCAGCAACACGCCCCCAGCGTCAGCAGGGAGCAGGAGCAGCTGCGCTCGGCACGGGCCGTGCCGGCCCCGTTCCTTAGGAGCATGGTGCCGGGCCGGGCGCGATGCAACAGGTCATGTTCAAGGGCGCCGGTTTCCCAGCTGCACCTGGAAGCTGGCCGCGGACCCCCTCGCGGGCTGGAGACAAGTCGAGTCCCCATCGCACTTTGTGCCAGCTTGACCGACACTCAGAAAGTCGCAGGACCACCCCGCCTGCCAGCCCAGGTCCTGCGCCAGGGGCTTCCTCCCCTTCAATAGACCTTCTAAAGGCCCCGGCGCGCGCGGAGCTTCCAGTGGAGTCGTGAGCGCCCTCTTGCCCTCCTATTTATCCGTGATGTGCGTGGGGTTGTGAGAATGATTCCAGTCTGCTCAGGTGCCGGATCCCCCGCGGACGCTCCCCGCCGCTGGCGTGCGCGGTCAGGTAGGCAGGTGACCAGAAGCGGCTCCAGGAGAGCCGGCGGGTCCTCGGCCCCTGTGCGCAGAGCCCGCGGCCGCCGGGCAGGTCAGAGCAACAGATGTGCAGCCGCGGGCAGAGCCTCATTTCCACTCGCCCATCTCGCTCCCTCCGCAGCCCGAAGCCCTCTGCCAAGTGCAGCCAAGCCGCCTCTCGCTCCTGGTCCTAATGCCCCCACTGTTCCCAGGCTTGGCACAACCCCACGCAACCCAACTCCCCAGGGGAATCAAAGGCGTCACTGCCAGAAGTAAACCCAAACGGGAACATCCCTGGAGTTCAAATGCAAATCAGGGCGCGGAAAGACTGGGAGCCAAACCCAAGGGGAGTTTCCCCTTCACCGGAAAGGCGGTGAGGGGCAGCCCTGGGGAGCCCGCGCGGGGTGTGCGCTCAGCCGCTCCCTGCACCCAGGAGATAATGAGCACCAGCTAGCCGCTCTCTCCAGAGCACGCAGCAGCCCTGGTCTGCGGAGGTCCAGCAACAGGGGTGCACCTGACCCCACCTGCGCACAAGGGCATCAAACGCCTCCCGTGCGCTCAAACACCTACCGTGCGCCCTCCTCCCCCCAGGGCAGTCCAGGGAGAAGCGGCTGTCTCTGTCCTGCAAGTTGTTTCACTCCACCAACAAATGTTCAGAGCCCACCTTGTGCCAAAGATCGGTTCTGGGGACCGGGCGTCCAGGAGCAAACCCAGAGAGTGGAATGCAGAACTCAGAACTCGGAGCAGGCATTCCGGGTGGGTAGGCGTGTCCGGGTGAGTAGGCAGACACCGCCCGGACACCTGTCATTTAATTACCAGAGCCAGAAGGGGGCAGGGGTTAAAGACATGGGCCCCCCCTACTCCCCCAGCACCGAGAGAGCCGGCTTCAGCTCTGAGGTTAACCTGGGCTCTGAGCACAGAGGGAGAGTCTCTCAGAAGAGTGCATTTGTAGGTGGGGACACCAGAGGTGAGGAACAGGAGAGGCTACCTGTGGCTGGCACAGAGCCTGCCAGGTGCAGACCAATGCACAGCCCAAGAGGGGTAAGAGCACCCAGAGGGCAGGACAGCTTCAGAGGTCAGTGTAGGGAGCCTGCAGGCAGCAGATGTGCCTGGGCAAGACGCGGCTCTGCTGACAACAGGGGCCAAAGGAGAGACCCTTGGGTTTGATTTTTATTTTCTTTCTGTTTGGGGGCCATACCTGGCACTTCTGGCAAAATCAGGGGACCACATGGAGTGCCTGGGATTAACCCTATTCTGGCAAGTGCAAGGCAAACTCCATACCTACTCTGCTGTCTCTGCAGCCCCGTGGATTTTATCTATTTTTAATTAATTTTATTTAAGCACTGATTTACAAGTTGTTCACAGTACAGTTGTTGCAAACATTCTATATTCCAACACCAGGCCCACCACCAGCGTGCCCTTACCACCATTGTTTTTTAATCAATTTATTTCTTGGTTTTGGGGGCCAGAGGGAGGTACTCTTAGCTCAGTGCTCAGGACCATGCAGTGCCGAGGATGGAACTCGGGCCTCTCGCATGTGAAGCATGAGCTCCCACTGCTAAGCCGTCCAAACTGCTCTCTGATATTAAGCCCAGACTCCCTGCTCGCCAAGGCTGCTCACAGTCACCCCATCTGGGGAGTCGCACTATGTGCTGTGTTGGCCTGTCAAGATGGCGACTCCTGACGTGCATAGATCTGGTGTCCCCCAGGCGTTGGGCGTGGTCTCCTTGTCTCTGACTGTTCTTCTCTGTCTTCTCAGAAATAAAACCAAGCCCATTGTGGGTCTCCAAATCCAGCACACACGCCCTTTCCCTCCCACCTTACTCCCCACAGCCGCAGCAATGGGATTTCCCTTAGGGACACCCCAAAACCTCTACCCTCCTAACCTTGCTTGGGGAGCAAGGCAGGACGTGACCCCTTCCCTATCTCTGGCTCGCTTCATTTCTTTTTCTATTATGGGCAAATTGTGGCCCCCCACTGAAAACTGCTGACATCCTAACCCCAGTCCCTCTGAATGTGACCTTTCTTGGCAAAGGGGTCTTTGCAGATGGTCAAGATGAGACAAAGTCACGTGGCAAGCCTTAATCCAGTAATTCCAAAATCCTTAGAAACAAGAAGCATCTGGGCTCAGAAACACACACACACACACACACACACACACACACACACGGATGGGCGGTTTGCCAGCAGCCCAGCAAAAGCAGCAGTGAGGGACATCACACAGTCCCTCCCTCCCAGACCCCCAAGGAGCCAAGTTAAAAGTGGGTCTTTATTACTACAGTTTAGGAAAGTCCTTCCTCAGCGCTGGCACACAGACACATTCAGTTAACTTTGCCCCAAACCCTAGACTCCCAGGGCTCTGCAGATCCTCTCCAGCTGTTGTGTTCAGATCTCGGGTTTTGTACTATTTTAGGCTCCTGAACCCCTAAAGCCAACCAGTCAACTCCCATAGAATGAGGTCCATTCTTTCTCTGAGCAATGGGAATACATGCAGTTGCCCAAATGGGGCATAGAAGAAAGGGCATAGAAGAAAGGGCATAGAAGAAAGCCATCGGGCTGAGTCAGATACACCAGTTAGAACACAAACATCTTTGCCTGCCCTTAGAGTCCAGGGGCTTGGACGGTCTGAAGCCTCAAAAGACAGTGTCTCTGTCTTTATTCCTCAATTTCTGAGGATGATAGTCCACTTCTGCCCTGATACATGCATTACACCTCTTCTCTCTCTCTCTCTCTCTCTCTCTCTCTCTCTCTCTCTCTGTGCATGTTGGCAAATATAATTGTGTTGACTGGCTATGGGATTGAAGGTGTTGATGAGACTAGCAAGCACTATAATTTCTAGAAGATAAATTACCCAAGGCTTGGAGGAGGTTTGAGGATAGAAGATGAATTGTGTGACCAATATATTAGGTTTGCTTTATCTAATAATTATTCTTCAGGAACAGAATACTGATGCCCAGCTGAGGGCATTAATAGTGTACTGTCCGCATGCATTCTTTAAAATATTGACTCCATCTGTGCCAGGCATGGGACTGGGCTGAGAGGTTAAAATGATGAATAAGACGTTGGCCAGTAAGATGGGTCCATAAATAATTAAAACTATGATCTAAGGATGATCATGGAGGTATAGACAAGTTAATATTGGAGAAAATATGAAGAAAGCAGAACCAATGGGAAAGTCTATTTCTCCCAGCCTGGAAAAAGAGCCGCAAATAGGCCATTTCCTTTCTACCTTCCATAGCCTGGGAGAGCTATTATGGCTGAGGAACCTTGTTTTCTTGATGTCTGTTCCTGTCGTAATTTCAAAAAGTGACTTTTACTTGTGTGGATAAAATATTAAAGTGTGCTTGATTCCAACGTGGAGGCCACTTTGATTCTGCTGCACATTGTCAGGGCTAAGAAGGACGTTGCAGTGACTCCGAGGGAGGAAGAAAAGTCTGCCATGGCTCCCATAGTCTTTATTTACAGGGATTTTCCTGCTGGCTCTCTGGTGTATGGATCTGGAAGGAAAATTGTCTACTTTTATCAGCTCCTTCTAACCCTAGTCTTCTGGTATCACGGGGAGTTCTCATTTGATGGATCTGGTTCCAGGGATTTCTGCAGTGTGAAGAAATCCATTTTCTTGATGGATTGTAGATGAAAAGAAATTCATTTTCATTCAGGAAAATGAATAGAGATGGAACTGAAGGGGCAAGAAAAAAATAGGGAGTGAATTCTATGTTTGGATCATTTCTCAGTTCTCTTTCGCTTTGGGAGAATGAAATGATGGGAAAAGTGGAAAATGAAAGGGTTCAGGAGGAATGCAGGAAAAGGAGCAACTGGAGGAAGAGTCACTGCGGGGAAGCGAAGTTGATCCATAATAAAGAGACAAGAAAGGAGAAAGAAGAGGAAAAAGAAAGAAAGTTCTTCGGACTGGATACAAGGATGAAAGAGTTTAAGTTGGAGGTAGGTTGTATCACTTGTCTTCCTGTTGTTCATCGATTTGCTTGATGGGGCGCCAGTAATATTCCATTCATTGGAAATGGTGGTCATTATCGTTGCTGTTTTTGGCATATAGAATACACCATGGGTAGCTTGCCAGGCTCTGACCTGGCTCTGGATTCATCCCAGGGGACCCAGACTTTTTCTATGTCAGACCATCAACCATCCGGGCCCATGGGGCAGAGCCCTGGGTATAGATAAGTCTGTCTCCCTGTTTGCTACCTGCCGACACAGCTGGGCACCACAGCCACACCTGTAACGCCTCAAGGGACTTGAAATAACTGCAGGAGAGAGAGAGAGCAGATATGGGAGGAAAGGGACTTTTAAGAGCTACGTTGTCACCCATCAAGAGTGAAATACAAGTTTTTCTAGAAAGCACACGGTGGACCATATGCTAAAACAGAAGGAAAGCCTCAAGAAACTCAAAGGGTTGAAACATTACAAAGTATGTTCTTCAACCAAAATGGAGTAAAAATAGAAATCACTGAGAAAAAAAAAGATATTTGAGAAATTCACCAAGATGTGAAAAATTGAACAGTACACCTCTTAAAGAAGAGATTGTCGGATAACTTAGAAAGTACTTGGAGATTACTATGAAACTATCATGCTTCAAGATAAAAAAATATGCATATATATATATATTTGCTAAAGCAGTATTGAAGTGATTTATAATAGCTAATTATATTTAGAAAAGAATTAAAATTTCAAATTGATATCCTAACCTTCCACCCCTAGACACAGCAAAGAGAAAGATAAATAAAACCTAAAGTAAAGAAGGGAAATAAACTTGGACATTTTCCCAGGTAAGAATCTATAAAAGTGTCTCTTTCATTTAATTATCACATGAAGTTCATGAAGTGGGTGAGGTTTTTCAGTGCTTGACTTCTTTAATTTCTAGAGCCTTTATAAGTTGTTACCAGAGTTTTGTTCATTATAATGCTTATAATGAAACTTATTTAAATATGCTTCTATACAATCTCATTTATATGTATGTATATGTGAATTTCTGGAAGTAGAATTTATGGTAGAATAAAATGGGCATAAAATAGTGTAGAGCAATGGAAAATTACACTCCAAGGCGGCTGTATTAATTTACTCAGACACCAATAAAATATAAAAATTCATGTTACCCATAATTTTACCCACTATAGAGTATTATTAACCATTTTTTGGTCTTTGCCTTTTTGATAAATGAAAAGTGGTATCGCAGCCACAAAAATGCCAAGGTACCTAGTAATAAATCTTGCAAATGTTATGGGGGAAAACTATAACTTTATCGAAGGAATAAAAGTAAGCCTGGAGGGCTGTAGCTTGATCTTGGTTGAAAAGATTCCCCATCATAGAGCTGTCAAACCTCTTCATATTCGTCTCTAAATTCAGTTATTCACTTCAAAATCCAAAATGATTTTCATTTTATTATTATTATTATTTTTGTTAATATTTTATTATACCACAGTGAAATATACAATTACAATATTGTTCATGTTTGTAGGTTTCGGTCACATAGTGTTCCAGAACCCCGCCCTCCACCAGTGCCCATTTCCCACCACCAATGTCCCCAACCCTCCCCCCCCATAGCCTGCCTCCATGGCAGGTTCTCCATCTCTTTTCTCTCTTCCTCTCTCTCTCTTTCCTTCTCTTACATATTGTGGGTTTCAACATACACTTAGAGGGCATCATGTGCATTTTTTGCCTGTATTTAATGCTCAGAAGCCTGTCATCCATTTTCAACAATGCTCAGAAGCCTGTCATCCAACAGACTATACCATGGAGCAACCGATGATTTAAAATGCTCACGAGGCGCCCAGGAGGGATGGCTGGTTCTAGCCCTGGCCCGCCACCCCAGCAGAGCCTCGCAACATGCCAGACGACCACCCCCACTCCATGAGGGCCGCCATTTTCCACATCTAGACCTCCCTCTCGTCCAGAACTCCATCCAGGAGACGCAGCCTATCACAGCCCAGATTATCGACACCCACCCTGCAGCAGGTTTTTTTTTCAATCCAGCCCAGTTATACTGATCCAGAGACTCACAGACATGGGGCAGAGCTGCTACCAGCTCTCCCTGTGCCCAGACACTCACGAGGCACCCAGGAGGGATGGCGGGTTCTAGCCCTGGCCCGCCACCCCAGCAGAGCCTCGCAACAAGCCAGACGGCCCGACCCCCACTCCATGAGGGGCCACCATTTTCCACATCCGGATCTCCCTCTCGCCAGAACTCCATCCAGCAGACGAGCCTATCACAGCCCGGATCATCAACACCCACCATGCAGCAGTGTTTTTTCTATTCGGCCCAGGTATTCTGATCCAGAGACTCACAGACATGGGGCAGAGCTGCTTCCAGATCTCCCTGTGTCCAGCCACTCACGAGGTGCCCGGGAGGGATGGCAGATTCTAGCCCTGGCCCACCACCCAAGCAGAGCCTCTCAACAAGACAGACGACCTTCCCCCCCCACTCCATGAGGGGCTACCATTTTCCACATCCGGACTTCCTCTCATCAAAACTCCATCCAGCAGATGAGCCTATCACAGCCCGCTTGCGCGCCACTTCTGGCCACCCAGTTCATCAATAAATGCTGTATTTAGAGGTGACAAGAAGAGAATGCCACCCGCATGGCAAGCCTGGCAAGCTGCCCGTGTCATATTTGATATGCCAAATACCAGTAACACTATGTTAGGTCATTCCCATGACCTAATATAATGGTTTGAGGCTCTTTATGTTCCTGGAGTGAGCAGATGCCCTTGGGCTCTACTAGCATGAGACAGGACATAAGGAGTTGTTACTGGAGCCCACTCGAGCAAATTGATGATGAACGGGAAGATAGTGATAGTGATAGTGATAGTGATTTAATGTTCAGTTCTAGGTTGGCATTAACCCTCTCGACATTTATTCGCACATGTTCCCTCTCTGTCTTACCTAACCTCTGACTCCCACACGCTTGTGGTAATTTCCACTTTTGATAAGACCTCCTGATCCACGTTTCGCCTGACATTGGATTTTGGTATCATAATATTTATATATGTATTTATGTATGGCAAGCTGCTCATGTAGTATTTGATATGCCAAATACCAGTAACATTTATATTAGGTCATTCCCGTGACCTAATATAATTGTTTGAGGCTCTGTATGTTCCTGGAGCGGGCAGATGCCTGTTGCCCTACTAGCATGAGACGGGACATATGGAGATATTACTGGTGCCCGCTCTAGCAAATAGATGATTAATGGGAAGATAGTGATAGTGATAGTGATGTATTTATGTCATGCAAATAAATGCAGTCATTCTATAACTCTCTTTCCTTCTGACTAATTTCACTCAACATGATCCTTTCCATGTCCATCCATTTATAGGCAAATTTCATAACTTCATTTTTCCTAACAGCTGCATAGTATTACATTGTGTAGATGTACCAAAGTTTCTTTATCCAGTTCTCGGGCATACTGGTTGTTTCCAGGTTCTGGCTATTGTAAACAGTGCTGCTATGAAAATAAAAGTGTGGATGGTGTTTCCACTGTGTGTTTTTGGCTTTCCAGGGTATATTCCCAGGAGTGGTATGGCTGGGTCAAAAGGGAGCTCAATTTCTAGTCTTTGGAGGAATGTCCATATTGTTTTCCAGAAAGGTTGTACAAGTTGACATTCCCACCAACAATGTATGAGAATCCCTTTTCTTCCCGCATCCACGCCAGCATTTGTTGTTTTTACCCTTTTTGGATATGGGCCAGTCTCTGTGGTGTGAGGTGATATCTCATTGTTGTGTTGATGATTTTCATTTTGAAAAGGGGAAAAAGCCAAGCAGAGAGAAGAGAATTAGGAAGAAACAGGAGAGAAATCCCACTCTCCAAATGCTTGGATTTATATGACCCATAATAATTAAAATACTTTGGTATTGATGCAAGAATGGGAAATAAATCCATGGAACTAAATAGAGAGAATAAAAAATAAAAACATCAAGTCTGATCAGCTCCTTTCTGAAAGGCTGCAAGGTAGACTGCTTGCAGATTCCAGTGTCTGCCAAACTCTAGCATGTCCCGACGGGAAACCTTTGTATATATTCACCAACTTCCACCCAAAGAAGTAGAAGAAAATTCACTAACTCTCTATGATAGCAAAATATAAGCAGTAACTTAACTGGGTAGGAGAGATAGTACAGGAGGTAAGACACATAAGCTTTGTATGTGACTGACCCTGATTTGAGTCCCCAAAGCCACAGATGGTCCTGAGCACCACCAGGGGTCACTCCCTGAACCCAGAACCAAGAGTAGGTCCTGAGCACCACTCAGGTAGGACCCCCAAACCCCCAATATTAATAAAACAAAAATAACACAATGTGTGCTTGATAAATAAAAACCTAAAAATTCAATAAATAATTTAAATGTTCATTAATATCCCATAAGGCACATACAAGCAATCAGAATGAGTGAACTAAGTCTGTTTAAATCAACACAAAGCTCTAAAAACTAAATTCAGTAGAATAAAAAAAAGTGCATTGTGTAAAGTTTTTAAACTGTCAAAATTCTACTCTACAGGAAGCATATGTGGCAAAACACCAACATCACTCAAAAGAAAAGAATAAAAACCCCTGGAGAGAACTACTGTGACGAAGGGAAAGGGAAAAGGGACAGGATGCAACTGAAAATATGAATGAAAATAGATAATGCCGAAAAGGAGGCCAACTGGACAGATCTCGACTCTGGAAATTGGAATGTAAATACACGGACATCGACGATATTCGAGCTGGGTCCTAACTCAGGTGTCTCCCTGCTGCCTTGCCAAGGCTGGGTGTTTACTTCTACAGCACCCTAACACCTGCCAGGGACAAGTTGGAAAAGGGCTCAGAAACGGCTGTTGAAAAATACAAAACCCATCCCCAGCTTGATCAATGGTTGTCCTAAGAAAGAAAATCTGGACGCTTGGTTGGATTTGCTGTATGCTTATTTTTCTGTCTTCATTTTGGGATTCTGGTCCCCTGTCCAGATCTCATGAAGCAAGTCTTCAAACAGATGATGCCTCCGTTTTTTGCAGGTACAGCTGCTAGGAACTGCATGGAATTTTGTTTCCTAGTGATAAAAAAAAATGCCAGAAAGGAGAGGCAGCTACCCACCAAACCGCTAAGGCCTACAAGGAAAAAGCTGGGGTGTTGGAAGGAAGCCCCTAGGACTGGGGAGAGATTGCAGACAGGCGGACAGAGCAGCAGACACGAGCATTTCTTCCCCAAAATGTGTTGAGGAACTTGACCTCTCTGTCTGGATCTTCCCAAAGGCTATGAGGCCCCAAAGACCAGCAGACTTCAGGGAGTGACCTTAAATGTCTTGCAATTAGAAATCGGGCTCGAATCTTTTCTCTGACTCATCGGACTCTTTGTGTGTTTATTGTATTTTCTATTTCTAGTATCCATAGCTCTGTCTTCAGTTTAGTCATTGCCTTCAGAACAGCCAATCTAATCGTCACATCCAGTCTAGTCCCCTCCCACCTCCTTTTGGCTTTTCATTCCAGGCTTTCTCATTGTTATCTCTAGGAGTCCTGTTTGGACCGTTTTTCACCTTCCTTCTCTCTGGAACAGACCAGACCTTTCCTATGAGTGCTCACACATTGAACACAAGTGCTTTTTCAAGACAGTTTTGACTGTTCTACTTTTTGTAATAAAATATATTATCAGAGAAAGCAAATATAGGCACATTTATTTCATATAACATTACTATGAAGTATAATTACCTTAATCTTATAGGTTAAGATTGCTGTATTTCCCATACTCAGAGTGTTCTACATTCTCCTTGTTCTCATCCACCAATCTGCTGGCCTCGTGGACCATAAGAATGCCTATCTAGGCTAGGATAGGCATTCTATCCTCAAAGGATACCTGACTCAACATTTTATTTATTCATTGTGATCATGTTTCCATAATGATTAGTTAAATTAGTTATTTTACTCATCATTAAATGCTAATACTTTCTAAAACTCAAAAACAAAACAAGCAAAAGGATCTTTCAACTTTACAATGTCGTGGTGCAGCTTTTATGTAAATTCAACATTTTAGCCTGGGATGAACCCAGAGCCACGGCAGAGCCTGGAAAGCTACCCATGGTGTATTCGATATGCCAAAAACAGTAACAATAATGGACCTCATTCCCAACGAATGGAGATGTTACTGGTGCCCACTCAAGCAAATCGATGAACAACGGGAAGACAGTGACAAGTGATACTCCTGGTTCCCATGACCTTATCTTCCCACACTAAACCCCCCCCTCATCTGCTGCAATAGTCTCTTACTCCCCATTATTTTAGGGTCAAATTTTCCTGGCTCTTTGCAGGCCTGCTTATCTTCCATCTTTCATTTCTCATTTTTCATTCACTGTCTAACACATTTTGTCATGTGTGATGTTGAGTATTTTTGGTTTCTTCCAGTTTGAGGGCCATACCCGATGGTGCTTGAGGAACGCTTCCAGTGAATGAGGTCCCTGTGGTTCTGGGGATCCAACAGGGCCTCCTCCATGCAAAACCTGCACTTAGCCCATTGAACTCTGTACTTAGTCCTAGATATTTTTGTACCTCTATCAATCTTGTTGAACCTTTTTCAGCTGGAAGATTGTTTGATTCCTTGGAAACAGCTTGATTTCTGGAGTAGTCTTAGCTAAGAGTCAGATTGCCTCCACGTCTGTCTGGTGAATGCCCAGAGAAGGATGAGGCATCCCACTGCACAGGCAGGAATTCTAAGTGCTCGTAGCCTGCATTGACTCTTCTGCTCCTCGAGAGAGGACTTTCCTGGCCTTGGGCTCTTCCTCATGCAAAGGTTCTAATCAGAACTTGTATGAAATCTCAGGGGATCCTTGCAAGTCTCTGGACCTCTCAGCTCTCAGGGCTGTGAGACCACCATGGCCTCCAGTCCCCTGACTCTAGCTCTTCAACTCACAGCACCTCCCCTGGGCTCCTGGATGCTCCCTTCCTGCACTTGCAGCCTGGAAATGGTCTCCAGGCAACATACTGGGGAAATCAGAGGACCTGCCTCATTGGGGTCCCATTTCTCAGGAGACCTGTGCTTCCTATTGGCCAAGTCTAAAACTCACACCTTTGTGTCTTCCCCAGGTTCTTAGACATGCCTAAATTACTGGAAGAAGAAAGCGTTTTTAGGTTGATGATCTTATTTGCAGTCTAGGGAAGTCTCACGGCATATGTGTATTTGTTAATTCACCTCTCCACTGTAATTTCCGTGTCACCTGCACATCCAGATTCACAGCACATCAGTCAATGGTTGGTGGACCTGCACAGGGTGGCCCCTGACAGACAGCTGTCCCGGCTGAGGTCAAACAAGGTGGTGGCTCTCTGCCTTCTTTTCGGATTTTGTATTTTGGGGGGCAGTGTTGGGAATTGAACCGTTCTTCACACATGTAGGGAAGTGCTTTACTACTAAGGCAGGATATTTCCTAGTCCCAAATGCTTTCTTTTCTTTGGGGTGTGCCCTCCCAGAGGTACTGAAGATCAACAGGCCATACCCAACAATACTCAGGAGACTACGGCATGCCAGGGATAAACCCAGGGCCCTCTGCATGCCAGCCTGCAGAGGTGCTCTTCCTGACTCACTTTCTATAACTTATATCTTCCCTTATGTTAGAACCCTGTCATTTCCTACCTGTGTTGAAGTGCCACACTGCATTTTATGCTTTCTGGTGATGGTTTTTGTGTATGAAGGGCTTTCTACTGTTCCTAAGTCTTAGAAGGCTGTGATAGTTCTGAGGGAAAGCGTGCTTCCCTCAGAAAGGTGCTTCATTCAGACCTGAATTACAGTGCTGTTCCAAGTTATGAGCCAGGTCAGAAATGTAGCTCAGTGGTAAAGGTCATGCCTTGGATGCAGGAGCCTGGGTTCGATTCCTGGTACCACCTAAAAACCAAAATCCCACCAAGTTGTGACTCAGTTCATATTAAATATGGTTTTATTGGGTAGAGACTCATGCGACAAAAGTAGTACTTTGATTAGTGGATTAAAAAAACTGAAACTTTCAGTGGATAAAAGACCAGAAGACCAGAAACCCAATCCTCTATTTCCCCTCTGACCTGTGGTTCTGTATCCACTAACTCAGTGTTTACTACACTTCACAGAACATAATAACTCCTATGAATTCCTGTCCCTGGACAACAAACCAGACAAACAGATCATTCAAGGGGTGAAGAGGACCCTGGGAGGGAGGAGCTGCAGGGGGGGGTTGCCAGCCTCTCCCCAACTATGGTCTCCTTCCAAACTTGGAACCCTCCTATCCCACTGATTGACGCCTTATTTTCATATCATGCCTCCCATTTACATAGCTTTCTTTGTTTGGTGGGGAGGGTGGCACACCCAGCAATGCTCAGGGATTACTCCTAGCTCTGCACTCAGGGAATCATTCTGGCTGTGCTCAGGGGAGCATATGGGATGCCAGGGATTGGACCCAGGTAGGCCGTGTGCAAGGCAAATGCCCTCCCAACTGTACTATCTCTCTGGCTCTACATTTGCTCAGTTTTCATCTGCTCTCTCGTTAGAATAGGCTGGAGGAGAGGAAGCCACCTGGGATGAGATGATGACCTTGGGATCTAGGATAAGCATGGTGGCCCTAGTTGAGAAACACTGCCCTAAAGGGTGCTTCATCCAGGTGGCCCCACAGCCCTGGTTAGAGCTGAGAATCATGGGACTAGGTAGTTGTATGCAGATTACAACATGTTCTCAGGGGACTCCCCATTGAGGGAGGAGGCTGGGGTGTTCGTGCACCAATTCCCTTCTGTTAAGAATGGCTGGGAGGAGACCGTGGGGCAGGCTGGTGAGTGGACAGAGGTCCTGACTGCAGGAGAAAGGGCTGGCAGAGGTCGGAATATGGCAGTTGAAGGTGAGCCTGGTTTTTGCCGCAGTGGGACAGTGTGTGAACCGCAGCAGGTGGGATGAACAGGTAGAGGGCTCGGGAGCTGGAAGCCGGAAGCCAGGTGGGTAATGGCCTCTACCCATGGGCTGGGAGGGACAAGGTGAGTATGAGTGTCCTGTTCTCCTTAAAGCTCTGCCAGGAGCTGCAGCCACTCTGCTGTGACCGATGTTTGGCCATGTTAGAAAACAGGCCTTTTCTTCCCAATTTTCTGCCTATTCACAAAAGTGGAAATTTCACATGGAAAAACAACAACAATAACAACAAACCATGAAACCCCCAATTTGTCATGGCTGGCAGAGAATCAGAAAAATTTTGGAAAACAGCACTTATGCCAAACACAACACGTTAGTGAGTCAGCGTCAGCCCATGCAGCGACAGTTTGCGGCCTCTCTGGTCAAAGATCCACAGAACCCCACCTGTTGGGTGTGAGCTCAGAGAAAATGTACCTTTGCCAGCATGGTAGGGGAGCTCAGAGGCGCCGTGACAGCTGCCCCTGGCAGCGTGTGGCAAGTCATCCACACGCTCTCCTGAACTCCTTGGCTAAAGGCCTGGCCAGTACTGGTCTCCAGTGATTTCTTGATACTGTGCTGGCACTTTTTTCCTCTTCTGAAAAAAATAGCTGAGTCTGCTGTGCTGGTCGTCTGGCCCGTGTCATGTACACAGTCAGCCAGCCCACTCCTGGCTGGGATCGGGGTAGCCTGCCCAGCCGTCCACCTACATGTGGAATAAAGGCTGTCAGAAGAGCTTGCAAGGCAAGTGGCAGCACGTGCAGGAAGCAGTGCCTGGAGAATTGGTCACCAGCTGGGAGTTTCTATGACCCAAAGGGAGGCAGAGATCAGTGGCTGTGCAACCAGGGACTGTCAAGGCTCCTCACCACCAGTGCTTGGGGGCAACCAAACAAAGAGAATCTTCAGGGCTGGAGCGATAGCACAGCAAGTAGGGTGTTTTGCCTTGCATGGGCGGACCGGGTTCGATCCCCGGCATCCCACATAGTCCCCGAGCACCACCAGGGGTAATTCCTGAGCAAAGAGCCAGGAATAACCCCTGAGCATTGCCGGGTGTGACCCAAAAACAAAAACAAAAACAAAAACAAAAAAAACAACAAAGAGAATCTTGAGGCAATGGGTGTGTCTGTCTATAGACACACAAGCACCTGGGCTGAATTGTTAAGGGCTTTGTTGCAGAGCTGTTGCCTTAGATGGTGATGCCTAGTGGTCTTAGCAAAGTGGGACTTTCACAGCTGATGTTGACACTTGACATCCACAGACCAGGTCATTAGGAAGAAAAGATAACTTCAAAGAGATCAAGGACAAGTTAGGCTCCACAAGGTTGAAGGTTTGCCTCTGACATGGGTGGGGATGGACTGATGAATTCGGGGCCCTCTAGGGCCCAACAAAGACTCAGGTTGAAAATAGGAGGAAGAAACCAAAGATGAGTTCAGAAAAAGGGAGAAAAGAGTGCTCCTGATAATTTGAACCTGGTGTCTGAGGCTTCCCTCTGCTCTCCAGAGCTCCTGGGATTTTGTCTGCTACCGTGGAAACAGTGGCGAAGCTCTAGTGTTCCTTCTGGGAATTCTTGGATGTGGGGATTTGATGGATGACCGTGATAATGGCAGTGATGTGTGCAGTGTGCTTGCTGAGGTCTGAAACTCACTCTCCTCTAACTGGCCCTTTGTAGCTGGCTGCTCCATTCCTTAAACCTTGCTTGATGGCTTTAAGAGTTTTTCAGTGAATTATCCTGGGGCCAAGGCTCCTAACACAGGTCTTGGTGGTGTGATTCAGAGGTTCAGTGTGGTCTGTGCGGACTCTTGGACACCTGTGCACAAGCCTTGAACGTGCTTGTAAACTGACAGTACCCCTGTGGTGTCTTTTTCTCTTCCTGCACAGTTTCCTCTGCCTTTAAGTAAAATTCTTAAGACAACGCTGTGTGGAGTCTGCAGAACCCTCTCAAAAACTTGAATTGGAGTAATTATATAGCCCTTCAATAGAAAACACAGAAGAAGGAAGACTGAGACTCAGGCCTAGTTAATGAACACAATATAAGGTCCCTCAAGCATCAATGGGTTTTGGCATTTTATGACCATCATTTAGGTACATAGAGCCTGAGCTCCCAAGGATCACAGACCTAGAGCTGCAAAGCAATCACTCTGCAGACGCCTGGGAAATGGAGCAGATGAGTTCTTGGAGAGAACAGAGACTTGTTGACTTCCTAAAACTCCGTTTCTCAGTATTGTCCAGCTAGAAAACTAAGGTGTTTCCTGCTAGTTTCTGGTGCCAATGAAAAGGGGGAATACAGACAGGAAAAGAAGACCTGGGAAGAGCAACTGGAGCTTTGAGGAACAAAGCATAATTGTCCAGGGCAAGGTACAACACAAGAAGTCTGGGATCAGTGGCAGGTCCTTTATAACAATGATGGAGCTGGAGAGGTGGTGGAGCAGGTAGGGCGTTGCCTTGCACACAACTGCTCAGGGTTTTAGCCCAGCAGTCCATATGCCGCGCCCTCCCCACCCCCTACACCGCCCCAATGCACCACCAGGAGTAATTCCTGACTACAGATACAGGAGAAACCCTTGAGTATCACCAGGAGTAACCTTTGAGTATCACCCTTGTGACTCCACTAAAACAAACAAAAAACCCCAACAAATATGTAGAGTTCAACAGCTAAAGGGATTGTGTTGTGTAAGGCTGAGTTCAATTTTTTTTAACTTATCTATCTGTTTATGGTTTTGATTTGGGGACCACACCCAGCAATATTCAGAGCTACTCCTCCCAGCTCTGTGCTAAGAGGTCACTCCCAGCGTTGCAGAGGATCAAACAAAGGCCTCCCACAGAGAAACACTGGAGCTATCTATGTCTCCAACTTTGACTTGTCAGGGGTTTTGCTTTAGCATCATCCGGTGATGCTCAGGGATCTTTCTCGGCAGTACTGGAGGATGGGGTGGGGCAGGGGGCATCTGCAGTGCAGAGAATCACACTGGGGTCAGCCACGTGCAAGGCAAGTGCTTTAAGCCCTGTAGTGCCTTTCCAGTCCTGATGTCTGTTCTTTTGGTTTGGGGACTCAATGGTGCTCAGGGGAACCTTATGTGATGTCAGGGATTGAAGCTGGGTTAGCTACATACACGGCAAATACCTTACCATATTGTGTCTCCCGACCTGCGAATTAAAGAGAAAAATTAGAGAGCCACACTTGAAATGCCCAACAGTTACTCCTGGCTCTGCATTCAGGAATCGCTTCCAGTGGGGCGTATATAAGATGCCAGGGATTGAACCTAGATTGGCTACCTGCAAGGTAAGCGCCTTACCTGCTGTACTAGCTCTCTGGCTCCTTGACTTCTCAATTTTATACAGAAATTTAATAAGATCCCCCTCACATCTATCTGGCCTTTCTCTTTTCTTGTTTCCTTTTCCTACACATCTCTCCATTCAGTTATTTGTAACAAACACAACAAGCCAACCAAAATTAATTGACTCTCTGTTTTATGCCAGGTGCTGTATTAAACTCTGAGATAACAGCCTTTGGGGGAAAGGCAACTGTCATTGGCCAACACCCAACACTGTGTTAATTGCCAGGGATTAGGTCCTAGAATACAAGACAATCTGGTGCTGGTTAATTCTCTTCAAACCCCAGTTAATGCTCTGAACTTGGGATCTACCCCATAGGAATCTGCCTGGTGGGTCCCACCAGCTTTGCTTCCTTGTCTCATTGTCAGCCAGAGGACTTCTGGAGCCACCAAGATGGTTTATTTTTTTTTCTTGGCTGCAATCTGGAGGACTGACTGTTCTGGGTTGTGACCTCATTGTTTACGTTTTTTTTTTTTTAGAGCTTCTCCCTCCCTTCTGTAGGCTGGATCAGAGCCTGGGACTGCGGGGTGGATGTGTGAAATAAACTCCAGCCTGTGTTAGTATAATCTCAAACACCCAAGCAATGGGTCACATGCCTACAGCTCGTGACTTCTGGGCAGCTTGGCTGAGTCTGAGGGCTTCTACTTTTTCCCCCTTAATTTTTATTATACCACTGTGAGAAATACAATTACAAGGATGTTCATAATTGGGTCTCTGCCATACAGTGTGCCAGCACCCATCCCTCCACCAGTGCCCCATTCCTGCCACCCACATCCAAACACTCCCCGCCTAACCCCAGCCTGCCCCTATTGCAGGCACATTTTCTTTCTCTTTCTATCTCTCCATCTCTGTATTTCTCTCTCTTCTCTTTCTTACACTTTCTGGCTTGCCCTACAGATATTAAGGGTTTATGATGTCTCTATGTGCATATCCAATAGTGAGTTCTAGTGTGACATCATAATTCCCATAACCTCCCAGTTTGTTGCAACTAGAATGATCATTACAGTGTATAAATGTGAAAGATCCTGGGAAGGACCTGGTCCTAAATTCCATTATTGTCTAAGATTGTCATGCAGCTGCAGAGCAGCTGTGCGCCAGTACAGCTGTGGGTCTGGAGTTTTTTCTTCCATCTGTTGGCTGTGGTGGTTGGGAGCTCACAGCCATGCCTACCGACATGGAGGTGGAGGAATGGGTGGAGGAGCCCAAATCCCCGCCTCCAAGTCCAGCTAGCGTGGCTCCCCTGCATGCGTGAGTGATCCCTAGGAGCTATGCAGGATATGGCCAGGGGCTGGCCAAGCCTTTTACAATCCTTGGGTTGCTCCACATGAGGCCAGGGCGTCTATGTTTATCTACTATTTGAGATGGGAAAGTATTGGAATCGGATCATCTATGAACACTTCTAGTGTAAACTCCAAGTGGATCTGGAGGAAGTGAATTTAGGAGCACTGCAGGCAAGACTATATGGTACATTCAGCCTGATGTTTACAGATCTGATAGGACCCAGATGCTGTCAGTTCAACACCAACTTTCCCTAAACAAATCACAGCATCTAGGACACATGGGGTGCTATAGGATATTCAGGGACAGGAAGACAAAAACAACTGTCCCCAAGATGCAGGGTGGCGGGATCTTGGGGCTGGGGTTAGGCTTTTACTCCTTGGTGTTGCTTTGTTCTGTTCCATTTGCAAGGCTCTAACTTTTACCTACAGTGGAGTGTTTGAAACTCTTGTTTAATCCCTTTGAAACCATGGCGGGGTCCTGGAGAGAGGGTGTCCAGGCTGGAGATGTCTCTTGAGAATAGGGGTTGTTTGTAAGAAAGAGTATGTCAGGCTGGCCTTAGAGCAGAGAGTAGGGCTGGGTTCCCAGACAGAGAACTGTGGTGGCCTGTTGGAGTCTCCTCTTAGGCCGGTTGTTTAGAGGCTGTAGATTCAGACAGCCTGGGGACGTACACACCTCTTCTCCCTGTTCCAGGCAGCTCCTCTCTTCTTGGAAGAAGGATGTCAGCAATGCATAGACCAGGAGTAGGCAGAATCTGTTGGAGGTAGTTTGGAGAGACATATTTGAAAGGCTATAGGAGGGAACTGAAGTTCATATGCATGATTCTATAGGACTTAGGGTTTGATGAAGAGGAGAAACCCCACATGACCACTTCGAACTTTACAACCCATAGTCTAGCTGATTCTGCCTGTTTGCAGAAGAAGGGGACTGCATGAGATGCTCCCTGGAGCATTCTGCAGTAAGTATCTGTGCTTAAAGAGGGACATGCATCCTAAAAGCAAGTACAGGTCCTCTCCAAGTGGGTAGGTGATTGAAGGGAGTCAGGAAATCTTAGACAGGCTACAAGGTCTCCCTGCTTTCTGAAAAAAGCCCTTAAAGCTCTCAGAACAGTCAACTGTATCTTTGAATAGCACCTTGTGGAGGACCGAGTCATCAGCTGATACTGTCCTGTATCTGGTGGCCTGGATACACAGAGCCAATTCTAATACAGTCTATGACTACAGGCTGGTGGCACAGTGGGCAATTTTATTCAGAATGCACAGTGATTTTATAGGGCAAACAGAATGCAGTACATGTGGTAAGAGGAAGGTGAAAGGTTAGATTAATAATTACACGGGGAAGGTTGGTATAAGAAAAACAAACTTATTTGTCTAGATTCCATGATTATCAACATTCCACTTTCTGCTATTGTCAATAAGTTATTTATCTAGATTCCATTATTACAACCAGTTATTTGTCTAGATTCCATAGGTGTCAGCATCCCACATTCCTAACCCAGTCACCAGTAATTGCCAATCATTAATCTATATTAATCTCCAGGAAATGTCAGCCCTCTGGCACCACTCCATCACCCCCGTCTGGGTTCTGGGAGCATTCTCACAGTTCAACTGGTCCAGTTGGTTTTGGAGCCTTGCCAGCAGGAACTCCAACACTCAGCTATAATTTCAGGTGTTTAACATGCTCCAAAGTCCCATTAAAAGTGCCTGGGCTCTTGAATCAAAATATTGATTTGCTTTAAATGACATTTGCATATTGATTTCAAAAGGCCCTCTCAGCAAGTCTAAGTAAATCAAAGGAATTCATTAGACCAACTGGCAGTGGTAGACCCCAGAGCCAGCCATGCAATCACTCTTGAGCACAGAGTTAAACTGGGAAGCCAATCAAGATAATTGTGTCCTTGATTGGCAAGAATCAGTGCGCTGTTGAAAGCAATTGTCTGCTCCTTCAAAGGGGCTGTGGAGACAGGTTCAGAGGGAAGGCCAAAGGGCTCTGCCGAGTAGTATCTGAGCCTTCAGACTTCTGCTGGAGTCCGGATAAGAGCACTGTACTCTGAGGGGGAACTTGGCATCAACGATGAGAAACTTCGCGCATGAGGAGAAGCAATAGCATCTGTTTTGTTAGAGTCTATCCAGAATTTTCTGGGTAATGCCTCTCCCTAATCATAGCCATTACCATTAGCATTCCATTTGTTGATGTAGTAAGCCTTTCTTCTCTCAGATTTTGTGGATTTGTGACAGCTTGCACGCACTTTCAGTCCAACGGGTATAATAGAAAGTCTAGGACACCAGATGAAAGAACAAGTACATTAGGGAGTCAGATGCAGCCAGAAGTCAAGTTGGTTCATGAACCATATGTCAGAAAGTCTACGGCTGCTGGAAGAGAGCCACTCTGAGCTTCTTAGCAGCCAAGAGGAAGGGAACAGGATTAGTCATCAGATTTATAGCGCCTGTAGAACAAGAACATTCCAATTGGACCATCAGGAGACCCTCTTGGCCACTGTTCTGAAACCCGGAGTCTAGGACTTTTGTCTTTAAATGTCAAGTACCAGGAGAGAAAATATGTGAAGTCAGGGCAGTAGTTAGTGCTTTGACAATGAAGAAAATGTAAGACTGGTACTATATTTGGTGAAAAAAAAAGACCAACAAACAACACATTCCCCCACACAAACTTAAGCCTGTTCAGAGGTTCACAGGCTAAAGAAGACCCTAAAAAGTAGCCAGATTTTCCTCAGAAAATGGTTATGGACAAACACACAATCAAGAACACAATATTTGAGGCCCTTATGCCATGGTTCTTGGTCCTGGTCAGTCCTTAGAACGACCTGGGTTCTGGACCCATGCTCAAGTCTTCAGGGAGCTGTAGTGGGTAGCCAACACTGGGATCACTGGGGTCACTGCCCATAGCACAGATGTGGAGGAAAACCCACAGTAGCTGTTCCCCTTCACCCACGGTGGCCATTGTGTGAAGCCCATGCTGTGTGGTGCTGAGTGAACAAGGGGTTGGGGAGATGGAAGGTGTTATCATTTGGCCTCAGATTGTTGGAACTCGGCTGATCACAGTATACCTGTCCCTAGGAATGAGTCCCTTCAGAAAGGGCATCCAGCATTCACTTGCTGGCTTTGGTTTATGTCAGCCAAACAGTGCTGACAAGCCTTACCCCAGGTGACAGAATTCCATTGCTAAAACTGGGCAAAGTCCCAGGCAAACTAAGCTGTGTTGGTCACTCTCTTGCTATGGCTTCTTCCTAAGTTAGGATCAATGAATGAATGCACAGGGTGACCTGACTCTTATGGCTCTGAAGCAGAACATGGCAGAGACCCATTCATCTGGTCAGCCATGACTGCTAAGAGCTGGGTTCTTTCATCTACCACAGTTATTCTCTTCTTGAGACACTTCTTGTTTACTCTAGATGCTATTAAGGTGCACAGAGAGGCTCTGGAAATACAGGACTTTGGAAGGAACTTCACCAAACTCTAACAATCTGCTCTATTGGACACACAAAGACCATCACTTGCCTGCAGATTGAGGACAAGCCTTCACAACGTACTGCCTTTTGTTGCTTTGTCCTTGAAAATCAGGTGGGCAATGACAAATACTCAGACACTTGGGATCCTCACAGACTATTGGGTCCTCATGTGAGTTCTCACACCCAGTAGAGCACATTCTTTGCTTAATGTTCTGGGCCCAGGGTTTGGAAATCCTGAAATCCTTAAATTCCTCATCATTTTTATAAGGTCATACCCAGCAGAGCTTGGAGGTCCAGGGCACTCCCATTACAGCTCAACCTCAGTGTGGGCCTGGCAGTTTGGGGGTCTAGTCAGTGGTGCTCAGGCTTCACTGGGGGGACATGTAGTACCAGTGAGCAAACTCTGGCCCTCACACATACCACACATTCACTCTCCCACTTGAACTAGTTCACAAGCTCCTTCATCATTTTTGAGCAGGAAGGGCCGTATTTTCATTTTATACCAGGCCCTTGGAGTTAAACAGCCAATACTGCCTCTCAGCAACCCTGACCTGAAGGTGACTTTCTTCCCTTCTTGCTATCCCCAACAAATTGCCTTCTGCTGCCTTTGCCAGCAGAGCCATTACAAGGCGAAAGCCAATATCTAAATGGAGATATTTGTTCAATCTAGGACTTAGAACTTGGCCAACTCCTGGGCCTATGACCAGAACCTCTCGGTCAAGTGTCCCGTGAGCATTCTGCATTGTAGGAGAGGTGCCTAGGTGCCCCAAGGCCTGGTGCAGATTATTTTTAGACTATTTTAAACCCAGCATCTTTTGAGCAGAGATAGCCTTTAAAATACAAACAGAGCAGTAGAAAGGGATGAAACTAGGCAGTATGGGAACCACTTGGATCCTGGCCAAGGGTTCTGAACTTAGGTCACCTGACTCAGGCAGCAGTTCCTAGATTGGGTCTCTACAGTGGAAACTTTTCACCTCTGAATGTCTCAAATGAAGAGAAAGTTCTCCACAATTTGATTCCTCTAGCTGGAGGAATTGAATTGAGCCCTGGGCCTGATCTCTGCCCGTCTTGTAGCCACTGCTCCCCCTTGCAGCCAGGCCACATTTGCCTAGGAGAAACCAAATGTCTCCCTGTTATACCCCCTACACACACACACACACACACACACACACACACACACACACACTACACATACACAACCAGGTCAGCTCTGGAGCCTCGTGCCCTGCCTCTCCCCTTCTCAAGTCTCATGGTCTAGGTCTTCCAGCTACAATATCCCATGTATGAGGAAAATAAAGGACATTGACCATCCCCCTCCCCAAACACACACACACACACACACACCATTATGACTTGGAGAAAAGCCTGACCCATTCCTGGTTGCTTTCACCCCAGACAACTCCCAAAGGGAATGGGAGCATTGGTGGATTTTCTCTCCCTCTCTGCCCACACCATGTCTCCCTTCTCTGCTCGCTGTGCCCAGCTGCTCTTTGTTATGCCATTACTCCGTATAGAGAGTGCGGACGGGTCTGGCTCCCGCCGCAGACCAGCCAGCAGACCAGCCTATCACAGCCTGCAGCCAGCAGACCAGCCTATCACAGCCTGGCTCGCGGCCACTTGCGGCTGCGCGGTTCATCAATAGATGCTGGATTTTGAGATGACTACAAGAGTATGATACCCGCACGGCAGAACCTGGCAAGCTACCTGTGTCATATTTGATATGCCAGATACCAGTAACAATTATAGACCTCATTCCCATGACCTGATGGAATGGTTTGAGGCTCTTTATGTTCCTGGAGCAAGCAGGTGCCCTTGGGCTCTACTAGCATGAGACAGGTCATATGGAGATGTTACTGGTGCCCGCTCGAGCCAATCGATGATGAACGGGAAGACAGTAATACAGTGATACTCCGTATAGGGGTGTGTGTGTGTGTGTGTGTGTGTGTGTGTGTGTGTTTCTCACAAGGTTCTGGTGCTATTAGTCTACTAGAACAAGCACTGTTCCTGCTATCAGAACAAACCTCACTACTGGTTTCATTTGCTTGAAGCATTCAGCTTGCCAGGTTGGTCCCACTCATCAAACCGATCTTGTTTCAAACAATTTAAAATCTATGTCTTTAGCCACTGAGCCTTTGAGTCCTTTCTTTGGAATTGGTGACCATTAGGCTCAAGCTTTCATAGATCTGAGCTTCCAGCATTATAGCATGTTTGTTTCTGATTTTGACTGACCTTGACCCCATGGCCTTGACTGATTCCTTCAGGGATCTTCACAGACAATTCCAGGGCAAACATAACTGCTCCCTTTTTCTGAGCCAAGAGTCTTTGCATAAGAGAGAAAATTTTTTTTTCCTTATCCAAGTCTCATTTTAGGAACAACTACATCAAGCCTCCTTCAGGCATGGGTGGATCTAGGGGCTTTCTCCGTCTCTTCCCTTTGATTCCCTTTGTGACTGCCCACAGCTTCATCTTTTCACAACAAAGGAAAGACATATCAGCCAATATTGCTTCCCCATATTAGAGGCAGCTGGAATTTGACTGGCACAGTCTGTTCCCTTCTGGGGTTGCTTATCATCTGATGCTGACATTTGCTGATGGTGTGCAGATAGGTGTTTGATGACTGCTTTTGCCCAGGAGAGCAGGTAGGATTGACTTGAATCACTCACCAATTTCTGTGACAGAAATACTGTCAAACTGTGATGCATTCCTAGGTCTCAGTGAACAAAGAGCTGGGAAGAGTTATACTGTAGTTCACCATTATGCAGTAATTACAGAGTTGGAGTGATAGTCCAGGAGTTAAGGCATTCGCCTGATATATGGTTGACCAGTCCTATCCCCAGCATGATAGGTGAGCATTGCCGGGCCATTCCTGAGCACAAACCAGGAATAGCCCCTGAGCACTGCTGGATGTGATCTGCTCCCACTCACATAGAAAAGTATATGGTAACTACATATTCCATATATATAAATATCCTCAGTAGTTTAGGTAATAAAAAATTTTGTAATACAATTAGGAAGTAATATATTTTGAGTGTCTAATATAGTTTCTTTTTATATGATTCCTCTTAAGTATAACTTTCTATCCAATTCAATTTTTAACAAAGAGCAATTCATTATTTAATAGTGAAATTTAATGATTGGATCTTATGAGCTAGTACCAGGTGGCTCCAGTGTATCACTGATTCCAGGAAGAGGCTCAGGGATAGGCAGTGCAGAGACTGATTAGCAATGCCTGCCAAGGACACAGAAGGGAAGATAGGCGTACACATGCCACATATTTACTTTCCTAGAATATTAGTGAGATTGTGAAAACAGCTTTTGTTTTGTTTTTTAATTGCAAATACCCTGTGTCAAACCTTTTTTTGAAACTTCTCTTTCCCTGTGGAAAAAAAAATTTTTTGCCATTGAGTTATTCAGATTTTATTGCTGAGGGTGTTGTCTGCCTGCCGCGCCCGCCCGCCCCGCCCGCCTGCCTGCCTGCCTGCCTGCCCGCCTGCCCCCTGCCTGCCTGCCTGCCTGCCTATACCACCATGAGATATACAGTTGCAAAGATGTTCGTGATTGGGTTTCAGTCATACAGTGTTCCAGCAGCCGTCCCTTCACCAGTGCCCTATTCCCACCACCAATGTTCCCATATTCCTTCCCATCTCCCCAGCCTGCCTCTATAGCAGGCACTTTCCCTTTTCTCTCTCTCTCTCACTGTGAAAATTAATTTTTTTAAAATCCCCATTTTTTTAAAACACCATGGTTTAGAAAGTTATTCATGATGATTTGTTGCAGGCATTCAATATTCCAACACCAATCCCACCATCACTGTTACTCACCTTCCTTCCATCATTGTCTCCATTTTTCCAGCCATCCCTCAAGCCTGTCCCTGTAGCAGACCTACAGTAATTTACTTTATACAGAATTTACTTTATAATTTGCTTGTTACCCCTAAACGGCTAACATAAATGGTAAAAAATGTTTCTATGAAGGAAAATTTGTGAAAATTGCATCTTATCATGGGTACATTAAGTCCTTATCTGAAGTTTTACTAGGCTATTGTTGCAAGTTAACTTTCTGTGCTAATGTTTTTGATAGCTGAGATTGGCTAAATTCTGTTCCATCCCACCCATCTACTACTGTGGTGTTGTAGATATCGGAGCTGTCTGAGGCCGCATACAGCTGAGCTCTCCAGAAAATCCAGGATTATTAACTGGGCGGTCCGGCTGGAGTTAAATTTTTAACTGGGCAGCAGCTTTGGGGTATGGGAGTGGCAGCTGGGGGGCTTTGTTTGGGCAAGAGCTGGCCTGACTCCATCCCAAGATCACCTAGTGGGAAAAATTTCTCAGACACCGGTTCCTGGCTGAGACCTCTGGGGTGTGGGCCAGCTCCTCTCCTTGTGAAAATTTTAAATGACTCTCTTGAGTCAGGAAAAGCTGAAGCAAGCTAGCCTATAGCCGGTATTTTATTGGGTGTGATACCCTCTCCTCTAGCTCTGGTTAAGCCAAAGCAGAACTTGAAGAAAACTTTTACACTCATAAAGTCCCCAGGTCCCTTGCCAGATAGTAGGTTGTGCAGTAGCTTAAGCTCTAATCGCCTTGCTTGTTGTTAACCAAACAAGAAACACATCCCTGGTGATGTTTTTCCACTATTTTCTGTCCATGCAATGTATGTACTTTGTGTGTTCCTTATTACGCACACTTGCCCTTCTCCCTCATGAATATGTGTGAGTTTCCTGAAAAACTACTAGAATGTGTGCTAGCAGTTACATTGCTCTAGACTGGGCATCAAACCAGACCCCAACTCCTTTTCTTAGAAGCTGTTCTCCAGCCGTGCTAGTGGTCATCCTTCCCAACACTGTTCCATTACCAACAGAGCAACAGATTCCCTGATTTCTATTCAATTGTTCCTCTGCTTTTCCCCCTTCTCTTTAGAAAGACTCTGGGATCACTAAAGGCAAGGGCACATTTCTCCCTGGGAGAAAGGGCGCTCTCTACCCTCTCTCTGTTCTAGGATACTTTGGCAGTGATGTTGAATAGTACCTCATTAGCCCTGCCAAAGTCAAGGAGAGAAAGGAGAGGTAGAGGCCAGAAGTGATAGCATAACAGATAGGGTTCCCATAGACCTGGGTTTGATCCCCAGCATTCCATATGGTCCCCTGAGTCCCGCCAGAAGTGATTCCTGAGCTTCAGAGCCAGGAGTAACCACTGAGCATTGTCAGGTCTGGCTCAAAAAGAAAAATAAATTTTTTTAAAAGAAAGAAAAGGGACCCAGCTGGGGGAATCCTTCTTATTTCTGACTCAAAGTTGCTAGCAATTCCATTTATACCGAGCACTACAGAAAAACCACCCCCTGGCATGAGGGCTTGAGTGGTTTTTCAGCATCCTTTAGTGAGTTCAGGAGGCTGTGAAGGTCAGAATCGCACCATTAAGCATCTCAGGAAGGACTCCTCTGTTCTTCTGGCCAGTATTTGGCGGTAGCTGAGCAGATCTGGGCTCTGACTTGTTCTCTCAGGGACCAGGCGTTGCCTTGTGGAAGCATGAGGACGTGAATGTGGCTTCCTGTGTGTCAAAGTGTCCCTTAATGAGCTGTCAGCATTTGGTGTGATCTAAATCAGTGGCTGTGACTTGAATTTTTCCAGATATTTCTTTTGGAACTGGAAAAGGCTCCCTACAGACTAGGCACCAAACTTGCTTCCCGGCCTCGACCTGACTCTACCTGTGATTGTTCCAAGAATCTGTCCACAGTGGTTATGAGACACCTTCACCCCTAGCTGGTTCTCTGGAAGCGTGAGCCATAGTGAAGAGCTCACTATTCTCACCAACAGACATTCTTTATGGAGTTACAATTTACACATAATAAAATACATGCAGTATAAGTTGACAGCTTCAATGCTAATTCACTTATCACTTGTATCACTTCACTTGTCTTCCCGTTGAACATTGATTTGCTCGAGAGGGCACCAGTAACATCTCCATACGTCCAGTCACATGCTAGTAGAGCCCAAGGGCATCTGCTTGTTCCAAGAACATAAAGAGCCTCAAACCATTCCATCAGGTCATGGAAATGAGGCCTATAATTGTTACTGGTATTTGGCATATCAAATACGACATGGGTAGCTTGCCAGGCTCTGCTGTGAGGAATTCACATATGTGCATGTAAATATCGATACCATCACCAGCCAAATGTGGAACATTTTCTTCTCCCTAGGAAATTCCCTCATGTAAACCTCCCTCCCCTCCCAGTCAATAGCACCTCTCCTAGAGTCAAGAATCCTTCCTATCGTGGTTATTGGAATACTGTATGACTGAAACCCAATCATGAGCAGCTTTGTAATGTTCTATCTCATAGTGGTTCCATTTTTAAAAAAAAAGCATATGAAAACAAACAAACAAATCCTCCCCATCTTATATTTGCCTGGTGTGCCATAATGAAGAAAACCACCCATTGGATGGCTAAAAGGACAGAACTTAATTTTTTTTTCTTAACCTTGGAAGCTGCAAGTCCATTGTCAAGTTTTGGTCCATTTGTTTCAAGGGAAGATGTTCTTTCTGCACACAACTGCTTTCACTGAGTCCTCCTTTCGTGATCTATTCTCTTCTTCATTCCTTTCACCTTAATTACTTCCTCAGAGGCCCTTTCTCCTAATACAGGGCTTCAATGAAGACAATAAATTACAGGGCTTCATAGAAGCATTAGAGCTCATCACAAGACCTCCACCTAAATCTAGCATTGGATGGGGTTTATTTAGAATCTGCACTGTTCTAGAGCTTCCGACACTTGTGGAATCCCATTAGAATTAGGGTTTGTGATACACCACGTTTATGTGGCCTTTTTCATGGTTCATTTCTTCTTACTCCTAAGGAGTCTCCAATCATTCACTCTCCTGATATGAACGCTTGGGTCTTTCCAGTCTTCCCATAAATATTTATTCCATAAAAGGGCTTTACGGAGCTCCTGGGGTCAAAACAAAAACAAGTCAAAAAAAAAAAGGATCGTAAAATATGGCCTTCCATTCAAGAACTTATGCTTTAAATCTATGTTTAAAAATTAGCCAAGGATGGGACAGGAGAGATAAAAACAGGCTAAAGTGTTTGCCTTGCATGCAGAGGACCCAGGAGTAATCCCTAAACATATAGCCAGGAGAAAACCCCGAGCAGAGCTAGGTGTAGCCCAGTCACCCTGTTGCCAATTAAAATAAAAAGTAAAATAAAAACTAGCCAAGGATGGACCAATAGGTCAAACCAAATAAGAATCTGCTGCTCACTGAACTGAGAGTGGGCCAGGGGCGAGGGAGGAGGGCGCTATGTCCCGCAAGGAGCAGCTGCTGTAAATCCACGCGCTTCAGAGAGCTGGCTTCGCGTCCTGAGCGCAGACACAGAGCAGCTCCCAGGGAGGTTAGACCTGGCAGGAACCGCGGACCTCTGGGAAGCTTCATCAATGCTTCATTGCTTGAGTTCTGGGCCAACAAGCTGCCTGAAAGGGGAGCGAGGAAAACATTCCCCTGGAACAAAGCTGGCTGCTGCTGTGTTTTGTTTCTTCCAAGAGGGGAAGACGGGGAGGTCTACTCTGAAAGAACAGTGAGGCACCACCTTCGTGAGGGAAGAACTTTAGGGGAGAATAGGGGGGTCCCACCTCAGGCTGGGGTTAGAAGGTGCAGACCCAGTTTGGGCCAGTGGTTTCCATTTGGTCCACAGTACGCTTTGGTGTTTTTATATTTCATACAGGAGGAGAGCAAATATCTGATAATTGTCTTGCTTCCTGACGTATTTTACTTAACCTCACCACTTCAAGTTTCATCCATGTGATCACAAGGGCAAATGTTCATCTTTTGTGATAATGGAGCAGTGCCCTGAATGACTAGTGCCCTGACTGACCAGTGCCCTGACTGACAAGTACCCTGACTAACCAGTACTCTGACTGACCACTGCTATGACTGACCAGTGCTCTGACTGAGCAGTGCCCTGAGTGACCGGTGCCCTGAGAGACCAGTGCCCTGACTGAGCACTGTTCTGACTGAGCAGCTAAATCACAGCTTCTTAAAGCAGCAAACTAGTAAAGGTCATCCAGGCATTTCCATGCCTGGGCAATTATTAGTAAAATGCTGCTGTGAACAGAAGGGCTGCCATCATTTAGAATTTTTTAATTTTTTTGGACTATATCCCATGGCGTGATACTTCTGGGTCATACTGTATTTTAATTTTTTTCTCATAAAATCTCCATTTTGCTTTTCAAAGAGATTGCACCAATTTACATTCCCACTGGCAGAGAGCACGCTGAGCAGTGCCCTGACTGAGCAATGTTCTGATGGCTTCCGCTCTCTTTAAAGCTGCTGACAATTTTCTGTAAGCAGAAGTGCTAAGATTCCTGTCTGTGAGTACAAGAGGCCAGACCTCAAATGCCCTCAGAACCTTTGGAACCTCCTTCCCCAAGTGTAGCGCCACCAACCTCCTCTGAAGGACCTGGGTGTGTACCCTGCATCGACCTAATTAAAAAATGCAATAGAATCAAGTTACCCTGGAGCTCCTGAGCATTCCGGGGTAAAAGATGGTAGAACAGGGAAATCTGGGATGATTTCAGAAGACCAATCCAGGAATCTTCACCATCACTCTATAACCTATTGGGGGGGGGTGGGGGGGGCAGTCTATGTGATGCCAATATTGCAGCATTGAAAAAGTAATGTTCAGTTTGCTTGGATTTTAAACTTTTGTTTTTACATTCTGTTTCATTAAGAAGAAAATGGTTAAGCTTGGGAAACTAAAAGGAGGAAAAAGGAGGGCCTCTGCTCTAAGTTCCTTTCATGTTTGTTTGGCTTTTATAAGCTGTCCTTCCCACGCTTTCACAGAGCTCTCTATGTGCCTGAAAAAGTTATGTCACGAAAACACTTGGTAGCTGCACCATATTTAATATTGATGGCCCATAATGTCCTTTGCTGGCAAGATGTTCCTGTTATCTGTTAGCCTAAAATGGAATGGTTCCTCTTTTTAAAAGATGTTTGATTCAAAGGTGTCCCTCTTACCTCAGATGGAGCTAGCTTCTGGGCTCTTGTGGATGGCAATAAAGACTAGCACATTGATCACAATATGTCTTCACTGTTATAGCTCTTTATTGACAACTCATAAATGTCCAACGGTAAACTCTGTGTCCAGGAGAGTAAGTCCAGCTGCTCAACTCAACTGGCCCATGACCTGTGCTTATAGCTGTTTTGATGGTCTGACTGGTTATGCCCTGTGTAGATGAAGTCTTGAAAATTAACCAGTCTGGTTACACAAAATGACCTATCAGGATGACCTGTCAGCGGTTTTTGAGTTCCCAGCTCTTTTATCTCATTTTCACAGTAACTGTCCAAAGGGAGGCCTTTAGTGCTTGAAGAATGAGAAAAATGCACTTTTGTAGGTTCAAGTGGGAACTCAAGACAGGGGGTGCAGTGGGAGGAACCTTTAAAAGTATAATTTTTAAAAACAATTTTATTATATCACCATGAAATAGGCAATTACAAAGCTGTTCATGAGTTGGTTTCAGTCAGTGTTCCAGTACTCATCCCTCCACCAATGCCCATTTCCCAACACCAGAGTCCCGCCCCGCATTATGGTTTGCAAAACATTCACTGAGGAGTTATCATATATATCCCTTTACCTATCAATGCATAATTTTAATATTAAAAAGGTAAGATTATCACAGATTATAAATACCCAACAGTGTTTTTTTTGTAGTCATTATTGAAAGCACCATGTATAAGAACTGAAGCCTAAAGGTTAGTAGGAGAAACAATGTGGAAAAGATGGCAACATTAGACAAAAATAAACTTAACGAGTTGATGGAATTAAAACTTTTAACATACCTTCTCTGCCAAGTCATCTTTATCTCTCAGAGCAACGTTTCTCAACCAGGAGCCATAAACCCCCTGCCCCAGGATATTTCACAGGGCCATAGGTGGGAGTCACATATATGGGGGCAACCATGGTTGGAAACCAGTAAGACAGGGTCTCAGAGGAAAGAAACGAGGTTGAAGGGGGATTATGGTCAGAATATGTCTAAGAAGCAATGCTCTAGAAGACAAAATCATGTGGACCACTATTAGAAGAAAATCCTTCTTATTTTGATGGGGTTCAACAAATTAATAGCTAATACTAGCTGGGAAATGTTGAACCAAGCACAAAGTCAAACCGAGTTACATTTCTACTAGAAAGTCAAACAACCCTGAGAAAGTTTGACAATGAAGGTTGTGCAATGTTTGCCATGTGTCTGACTCGGACGCTTTTTTCCCAAGAGAGAAGCAACCTGAAGAGGTGATTCCATGGTGACACTGTTCCCCCACACAGACGTGTACAGTGTCAAATAACCCAGAGCCTTTCTTCTGATTTAAAGCAGCAAAGGCTATGTATGGGGCTGGTAGGAACCAAGCAAGTAGCTGATATAGTGAATGAACACCTTTCCATAGGCCATGGATGAAGAGGGAGCACCCCAGGCCTGTGAGGAGGGACAGGAGGGCGCCTGGGGGCTTAACACTCTTGCAGGCCTCTCCTTGGGAAGGACCCTTCAGAGCTCGACTGAGTCCCGAATGTTCCTTCTGCAACAAGGCCATCCCCTTCCGTCTGGGACTTTGATGCCTCCAATAGGCCAGTTTCCCTTCTCCACTGCCACCTACTAATCTTCATGACTGGGACTTTCTCCAGCTTTGGTTTTCCACCACTCTGGACAGCCTGGACCACTGTCACTTCCCCTTCCGGTGTGAGATAGAGCCTGACGCGGTCATAAAGATGCAAGGGAGCCTTCTGATTAAGGAAAGAAACTCCAGTGAGGGTGATGAACTCATGCTGGTAATCCTGGGACTTTCTAGATGGAACAAAAGGAAACAATGCAACTTGTCCCAGGAGCCTCTCTGTGCGTCACTGGGAGTCTTCCTACTGGTGTCTGAGCCACAGTAGGGTGCTGGCCCCAATTCTGACGGTTCTTTGAACTCTTTTGCCCTCAATGTCCATTCCATCTTGACACTCTAGCTGTCTCCCTTGTAAATATCTTCTTGATTTAGGAAGCACAGGCTCTAACATCAGGGCCCAGAAAACTCTCCTATTGTGTTTTCAGTCTGAAGCAGAAGACACAGACCTCACCCAGTGCAGACAGAGGGACAAAGACGAGTAAAGTGAAGAAACAGAGGTTTATTGGGGGTGCACTCCTGAGCAGACCCTACCGGCCCCTGGTAAGGCTGGGGAATAGCTCTGCCCTGGGAAAGGTTAAGCAAATTTTAAAGTTGTCTTGGGAGGGAAAGGGAATAGAAACTGGTGGGACCAGTGTGTTTGGTCTGGTCTTGGGCATCTGAAGGGGGTGGACGCAAGGAAGCTTGATTCCAAGCTTCCAAGAATGCAGCTTAGTAGCATCCTTGTGCCAGATGGACTTTAAGTCCCATCTTCCACACTGGCGGCGGGGTAATCTTTGATTCTGGGAGTGTTGCTATCCACCAGCTGATCCCCATTTGGTCCCGAGCAAACCTGACAGAAACAAGGTTTGTACTTTGGGTTTTTAGCAAGGAGATGGTCGTAGAAGTTTCCAAGAAGACAAATGGAAGGGAGTGAGATGTTCGTTCTCATGAAAGAAACAACAGAAATAAACTATTTTCTAGTGGAACTGTGTGAAAGGAATCAAGACCTCTGAACAGAGAGCTGGGATTCAGAAAGAGATGGATGAGGGGAGGTGGGACTCTCCGAGGTCAGTGAACATGCTGTGTGTGTTCTGTGACACCTGACGGCTGCTCTTCCAATGCTTTTATCATTCCTGGCAGTGCTCAGGGACCATATTGGATGCTGGGGATTGAACCCAGGTTGGCCGAGTAATGCCCTACTAACTCTACTAGCACTCTCGCCCCTCTTCCAATGCTCTTGAGGCATTTATTTGACTCCAAGATCCATAGAAAATCAGGACAGGGACTGGAAATATTATATAGAAGTTAAGGTGCCTATCTTGCATCCCACTGACAAAGGCACCAAATATGGTTCTCTGAACATCACTCCTGAGCATACAGCCAAGACTAGCTGCTGAGCACTGCAACCACCCACAAAGCTGAAAAACAAAAAGAAAAACAGAAAACGGGAACAGGTGGTGACAAGGAAAGGAGGTAAAAGGAGATTGTGTTGGTGGTCTATGAACTTCCCTTAGGACTGAAGGCAAAAGTTGTGAGAAGGCTCAGCTCTGAAAACAACACCAAGTTACTGCCTCAATTATGAAGCTGTCACTTGCCACTGAGACGGAATCTATTACTCAGAAAGAGAAGCACCAAACACCATGCAGTCTGCCATTGGGGAAGAAATAAAAAACACCCACTTCTTATAAAAACACTTGGGGAGGGCAGGGGGTGGAGGATTTGATTTCAACGGATGAGTCAACACTGTGTTCTTTTACCACTGAGCCAAAAAGTGAGGTTTTAAATGAAGCATTTCTTGAAGCAAATTCTTCCATGGCTTGGTTTCTCTCCGAGAGAAAGGCATCCTAGGCACTCACAGTCCTAGCGCCAGAGCTTTTCTGCATGAAGTAGATGGTGGAGCAATATTCATAGCTCTCAAGATCTAGATTCATTATGAAACAAAAATCTCAGGATGATATTTATGATCTAAAAAGTGAACAGTTGTAGTTTTTTTGTTTGTTTGTTTGTTTGGTTTTTGGGTCAGCTGACAGTGCGCAGAGCTTACTCCTGCCTCTGTGCTCAGAAATTGCTCCTGGTGGTACTCAGGAGACCATATGGGATGCCAGGGATTAAACCCAGGTGTGCTCCGTGCAAGGCTAATGCCCTACCCACTACTCTATGGCTCTGGCCCCACAACTGAGCTGTCACAAAGCAAAGAAATAAATTGGAAGTGTGTGAAAAGCATGTTTGAAAATCACCCCAGGAAGATTAGACAACAAGACAACTGTGAAAAGCATGGTGGCCATTGTAATCGGTATCACGCCATACCTTGGTTTACCACCAATAGCCCCAGCTCATGTTGCCCAAATCTTTCACTATTAATTCTTCTCTTTCTTCTTTGGACAGTCAATTATGTGACCGTGCTCTGTGTAGTAGTTTTGTTACAGCACAAAAGGCTGAAACAGACACAATCTGACTTCTGGGTTCTTGGGTACGCGACTGAGAATGGTGTCAAGCACTGGGTGTTTTCAGTGTTACAGCTCTCTTATTTACAGCTTGCCAGAGATCAACAGCAGCATATGTTTAGAACATAAACGCCACCAGTCACCTCCCCAGCAATCTCTTACTATAAATTCTTTTCTCTTCCAGGATCCCAATTGCCAGCAATGCATGACTGTACTTATATATGCCCCTTGTCTGATTGCTTATGCCAGAGATTAACAAAGGTGTGCAGACCAATCACTCTTATTTGTTACACAGAACAACCAATCAGATCACCTAGATAAAGACTGATCGGCCTCTTACACACACTCCCCAGCCAGTGTATACACAGGTGCCTGCTTTTCCCTTCCACTGCAGCCATGTTGAGCAGGTACTTTGTGTTCTCTGAGAAGTTTGTCTCTGTCCCTTGGTACTGAATACATTTGTGACCATGTGCACGGAAAGTATGTGAGGGAAGAACCATTGCCTACCTTCCAAGGCCAGGTTGGGGGAAACATGCAACTTTTTCCTGGTTTGCTTTTGAGATCATTGCTCTGGGAATCAGTGGCCACTCTGCAAGAAGTCTGGCCCTTCCCAGGAGCTGCAGTACTGACAGATGACTTGGGGAGACCAGAGGTCAAGAGGCGGGAGATCTGTGTGAGGAGATGGAGCTGTGCTGACCCCTGCAGTTGGGGTCTCCCCAGTCCTGGCATCCAACAGAGATGTGGAGGGCTTCAAGATGCCCCTTCCCTGGCCTTCACATGACTAAGGCATATGAGAGAGTTCGAATAACTTCCTAGCTGTGCCCAGGAAACCCTTAGAGTCGGGAGGCAAAAGAAGAAATGATGCCACACTTTTATGCCAGTGAATTTGATACGTTATACAGCAAGAGATCGTCAAGGGGCCAAGGTTATGTGGGTTAAGCAGCTGAGAACCCTCCTAAGAGGCTCTACCTGGTTGCGGGGGTTATGTTGTGCCTTCACCCGCTCTGTTGCAAGTGGACTGACTTCCTTCTCTTTCTCCCTAGACCCAGCACCTTCTGAGCCAGGATCGGTGATCTAGAATTTTCTGTTTCTCCACAATGCTTTCCCTGTCCCTCCAGGTACCAGTTTTTTTATTTCTTTTTTTTGTTTGTTTGTTTAATTGAATCTCTGTGAATTACAGAGTTACAAAGATATTTATGATTGAGTTTCAGGAGTATAATGTTCCAACACCAACCCCTCACTGGTGTCCACTAACCTTCGCCAATGTCCTGTCTCCCTCCTACCCTGAAACCTTCCTCTATTGCCTCTAAGCTATGTACTGAATACTATTCCCTGGCTCTTCATTTATATTTCCACGGGCATTTGATATTCCCCTATGAGGTTTCTTTTATTCATCTCTATCTATCTATCTATCTATCTATCTATCTATCTATCTATCTATCTATCTATCTATCTATCTATCTATCTATCTATCTATCTATCTATCTATCTATCTATCTATCTATCTATCTATCTATCTATCTATCTATCTATCTACCTACCTACCTACCTACCTACCTACCTACCTACCTACCTACCTACCTACCTACCTACCTACCTATTTATCTATCTAATCGAATCACCGTATAATAGACCATTGCAAAGCTGTTCATGATTGGGTTTCAGTCATACAATGTTCTAACACCCATCTGTCCACCAGTGCACACTTCCCAACACCAATATGCCCCATTTCCCACCCCTCAACAACCTGCCTCTATGGCAGGTATTTTTGTCTTTTATTATCTCTCTCTTTTCTCTCTCTCTCTACACACACTTTCTCCCTTTGCACATTGTGATTTGCAATACAGACACTAAAGGGTCTCACTTTACCTACTTCAATACTCAGTTCTAGTTTAGCACTACTATTTCCACCTATTATTGTCAAACTAGTCCCTTCTCTATCTTACCTACCCTCCACCCCCCACACATTTGTGGTAGATACCAACCACTGACAAGTCCTCCTGCCCTTTTTTGCCTGACCATGAATAGTGGCCTATGAGGTTTCTTATATTCCCCACATGAGAAAAATAAGTCTGAATCTGTTCCTCTCCCTCAGGCTGGTTTCACTGAATGTGGTATTCTCCAAATCCATCCACATTGCAGCACATTGCATGATTTTATCTTTTCTTGAGGCTCTGTAGGATTACATAGTATATATGAACCACAGTTTCATATCCAGTAATCTGTTCTTGGGCATTGGGTTTGTTTCTATATTTTGGCTATTGCATAGTGCTGCAATGAACATTGGAGTGCAGATGTCTTTTCTGATTTGTACTTTTTGGCCCAGGGGCTATATTCCTAGGACTGGAACTGCTAAATCATATGGAAGCTCAATTCCTTGTTTTTGAGGAATATTCATATTGTCTCCCAAAAAAGGCTGCCATGTACCAGTTTAAAATCTCTTTTTAGGTGAAACATCACTAACAAAGCAACTAGAAGAAAAGATAAACATATGGGACTACATAAAACTAAAAAGCTTCTGCACCTCAAAAGAAACAGTGACTAAGATACAAAGACAGTTCACAGAATGGGAAAGAATATTCACCCAATACCCATCTGATAAGGGGTTAATATCCAGGATATATCAGTCACTGGTAGAACTTTACAAGAAGAAAACAATCAATCCCATCAAAAAATGGTGAGAAGAAATGAACAGAAACTTCAACAAGGAAGAAATTCGAATGGTCAAAAAAATATGAAAAAATGCTCATCATCACTAATCATCAGAGAGATGCAAATCAAAACAACAATGAGATATCATTTTATACCACAGAGACTAATACATATCCAAAAGAGCAACAACAACAAGTGCTGGCGTGGATGTGGGGAATAGGGGACACTCATCCATTGTTGGTGGGAATGCCAGCTGGTACAGCCTTTCTGGAAAACAATATGGACATTCCTCCAAAGACTAGAAATTGAACTCCCATTTGACCCAGCCATACCACTCCTGGGAATATACTCTGGGAATCCAAAAATACACAGCGGAAACACCATCCCTACTTTTATGCTCATAGCAGCATTATTCACAATAGCCAGAATCTGGAAACAACCAGAGTGCCCAAGAATCAATGACCGGATAAAGAAGCTTTGGTACATCTACATAATGGAATACTATGCAGCTGTTAGGAAAAATGAAGTTATGAAATTTGCCTATAAATGGATGAACATGGAGAAGATCATGTCTTGAGTGAAATTAGCCAGAAGGAGAGAGAGACAGGTATAGAATGACTGCATTTATTTGCATGACATAAATATATATGTATATATTATGATACTAATATCCAAGGTCAAGTGAAACATGTATCAGGAGGTCTTGTCAAAGGTGGAAATTATCACAAATGTGTGGGAGTCAGAGGCTAGGTAAGACAGAAAAATGGAACAGTGTGCTAACAATTGTCGAAAGTACTAATACCAACCTAGAACCGAGCATTAAATACAGGCAAAAAGATACACATGACAACCCTTTAATGTATGTTCTGTAATCCACAATCTGGAAGGGAAGGAAAAGAGAAAGAGATAGAGAGAAAGGGAAAGAAATAAAGAACCTGCCATGGAGGCGGGCGGGGGGCGGCAGGGGGGGAAGGGAACTGGGGACATTGGTGGTGAGAGATGGGCCCTGGTGGAGGGATGGGTGCTGGAACACTGTATGACCAAAACCCAAATATGAACGTCTTTGTGATTGTATATCTCACAGTGGTATAATAAAATACTTAAAAAATTAAAAAATAAAAATAATAAAACCTCTTTTAGGAGGGGCCAAGCAGTAGTACAGCAGGTAGGGAGTTCACCTTGCACATGTCCAACCTGTGTTTGATCCCCAGCCTTCCATATGGTCGACTGAGTACTACCAGGAGCAATTCCTGAATGCAGAGCCAGGAGTAACCACTGAATATCGCCAACTGTGGATCAAAAACAAATTTTAAAAAATCTCTTTCTTAGAGATTACTCCTGGCAGTGCTTAAGATGTTGGGGATTGAACCTGGGTGGGTCGCATTAAGGCAAATGCCTTACCCACTGTACTATCACTCCAGCCCCAAGAAATAATTTTTTTGGAAGGGGAAAGATAGAACAAACTGCCAAGTGATTCATTGTCAAACACCAGCAGATTGAGGCCTTGAGCAAGTAAGCAGCTTAGCCATAGGCAGATGGACTCGGCCAGAAACAGTGCAGGGTTCCTGTAAGAGTGACTGGCTATGTAAAGAATTGCAGGGTCCCAAAGGCCTATATTGTAGCCTCTCTAGTGAACAAACCAAGTGCCTCTTCAAACAACAGAACCTGGGGAAGATGCTAAGTCTCTCTTCCTACGGACGAGAAAACTGATAGAACCTGTGAATGAGAGCATCTCGGACCACGGAACTTCAGCTGCTCATCTTTGACAGTGTCAGAGCCCACCTCCATCCGGGGTCCCGTTTTCAAGGGACTGTGTAGCTCCAGTCTGTTTCTAGGTGGGAGACAGTTCCCATCATTTATCTGAGATGAGGAAAGGAGGGTTTCTGTACCCTTATATGAACTGCTCTCTCTCACACACACACACACAAACACCTGCTCATGCACATGCACGCACATACACACATGTGCGCACACATATGTACATGCACCCTTCTAGAAACTGTCTTCTCCCTTTCCTCACTATAGAGCGACAAACTGGCTGTGCCTCATCCCCACATTCATGGGTTGAAATCCTCGTCCTCCAACTTGTGGAAACCTTAGGAAGTAGGGTCTTTAGGAGGTGATTGGGTCAGGTGTACAGAACCCTCCCATTGGGGGGTCATTGGGGAACCATGCTGCTGCGATTCCCCTTCTATCACTATGTGAGGACACAACAGGGAAACGTCAGTGTGTAGCCTGAATGGTGAGAAATCACTGGATCCTGATGTGCTGGGACCTCCAGAATGGGGAGAGGCCACGTTCCGCATAAGCCATCTTGCTGCAGCAGCCTGAGTAGGGCCCTTTAGAGACCATTCTCCTGTCCAAATCCACCTTCTGTCTTAACTTGCCCAGAAGTGTCCTCCCATTTCCCCTCCCATGTAACTAACACCAGCCCTTCTCCTCCAAGAGGCAGTTCAGATGTGAGAGTACATCTCTGATCCTATGTAGATCCCTCTGTGCTCAGGGGCCCCATACCTGGTGATGCTCAGGGGAGCATTGGTGCCAGTACTGGTGAGAGAACCAGAGTCCACAGGATACAAGGATACAAGAACTCTCTGCAACCTTCAATGGAAGAGTGCAGAGTGCTTATATATATAAGTGCAAATATATATGTATATATATAATCATATATATATACACATATGTATATGATTGTATCTATTATTTGGGGGCAATTGTTAAACATTCCAGTTTGGAATGGCTGATTATAATATATGGAGATTCACTCCAAGTAGAACTGACTTCCAGTCAGAGTAACCCATAATGAGAACCGAGGGAGATACTTGAACTCACTCCTTTGACTCATCAGAGCTGACAAAGACTCTGACCAAACCCGAGTCAAGTTCCTCTGAGCTCTCTTCTTGCTGAGGCCTCAGCATTGAGCTCTGAGAACCCGACCCTTGGCACCCAAGATCACAGCCACCTCCACACTGATAGGTGAATGCCACTCGTTTCTACCACCCGAAGGTCGCATCCGTGTGACAGTGATCTGGTTCCTTATGTTCCTGCCCAGGAAAGCTCAACACTGCCATAAGAATTGTCTGTTCCATGTTGGATTAGAGGCCCACAATCTCCCCTTTCTTAGAAACTCTGACTTGAAAAACAAATGACTGTAAGTCCTTTCTGTCTCCTTCTTGTATGTATCTTTGGCAAGCTGAGGATGTTTTTCTCAAGAAGCCTTTGAAATACAACCGTCAGGAAAATGAGGAGCAGTGTCCCAGACTCTGGAAGTGGAGAATCCGAACTTTAATAAATTGCAGAGTCTAATCACATCCCCTATCCCACTCCCTTCAGTTCTTTTCCTTAGAACACCCCAGCATATGACACTTACCTTTGGCCTCAGTGGAACCCAGCTGAGGGCTCTCCCTACTGCAGTGATGCCGAATAAAACTGCTCTCACTGTCTTTAATTAGCACTGGGCTTAGTTCCTCTTTGACCACCCCCAAGGGAAAGCTGTAACTTCAACATGAGTTGGAAGCTCTGAAGGCATGGTCCACTCTCCAAGGCCTGGCTTTCATGCTGCAGTGAACTGGTGGACAGTGACCCATATGAGACCCTTCTCCAGACCAATGTGTGACATCATTGACAAACTATCCTATCCTAAAGGTGCTCAAGGAAAGCATTAGGCAACAAATGAGTTTCCGAGGCCAATAGAAACAGTGGTTCCATAACAAGAATAAGAGCAGACCTGACTCTTCTCTCTCCTTTCTCTCTCTCTCCTCTTTCTCCTCTCTCCTTTCTCTCTCATCTATCTTCTCTCTCTCTTCCCCCTCTCTTTTCTCTCTCCTCTCTCCCCCCTCTCCTCTCTTCTCTCTTTTCTCTCTCCTCTCTTCCCCCCCCCCCTCTCTTTTCCCTCTCCTCTCTCCCCCCCTCTCCTCTCTCCTCTCTTTCTCTTCTCTCTCTCTCTCTCTCTCTCTCTCTCTCTCACACACACACACACAGAGTTGACTTCATATGGATTGCATAAGCTCTCTGAATGTCTCCATTCTAGAAAAAGGAGTCATAAGGGATGATATTTAAGCTCCCTTCCAGCCTGGATCTGTTATGATGCTCAAAACCCTGAATTCCTGAAGTTTCTGCATGGTGCTTCCTGCTCTTACTGGCCCCTATCATGGTTTTGGGGAGAGGCCGATCACCTGTGAGATGGGGTGAGTGGGGGAGAGGAGCCTCTCCTATGGGAAAGAGCCCTCGTGCCCCTTCTCCAGGCCCAGTGTGGCAGGATTCCCTGGGAATCCAGCAGCGCACATGCTGCCAGAATCCAGCTCTCTGATTCCAAATTTGCCATCTGCTAAACAGTTTTTTAATTGATGCTCAGAGAAACCAAAGTCTCTCTGAGCTGGAAAAAATCTTGCTAGTAGAGCCAACAGATTTTTCTTCTTAAAATGAGGCTTTTCCAGGTTAAATGAGCTGGAAGCCATTTTTGCCCTGCTGGGATTAAGTAGGGGTCAGTTCTTTCAGTGCTCCGACTCTCCTTCTGCAGGGATGCAAGCCGCACATTCTTGGCATGTATGGTTTTATTCTGAAATTTTTTCTGAATTTTTTTTGTGGAGCCCACCCAGCCCATCCTCAGCTGGTGTGACTGAAGCCTTTTTTCCACATCACTCAGGGAGATAGGTGAGTTATCTCAATGGATGGAGAAGGTAAGGGCAGCCCCTTTATTCAACTCTGGGCATCCTGCATTGGCCCACAGGCTGAGAATCATAGACAACTGGGTCACACTGATACACTGTCCCGGGAAGGCCACACTGAATCGGGTCGCTTGGGAGCAGAATGCTTATCTTTCGCACTTGTGGCTGGAGAGGAATTTTTTTTCTTTTGAATTTTTATTTATTGAATCACAGTGAGATGTACAGCTCCAAAGTTGTTCATAATTGGGTTTCCGTCATATAATGTTCCAACACCCAGCCCTTCAGCAGTGCACATTTCCACCAACAAAAATGTCCTCTGTTTTCCTCCCCCATACTGCCCCCCCCACCTACCTCTATGACAGGCACTTTTCTTGTTCTCTCCCCCCACACACACACTCAGTAAGACCAGCTCAGGTGCTGGTTCGCAAAAAAATGGGTAAAGAGATACAAAGCCAGAGTCAGGGACTTTCTCCAGTTCTAGTTGGACCCTATTACAATTCCTCATCTTTCCTAGACGGGCGCGGTGTGAAACTCTGGTATGACAGAAAATGGATGGAGTCCCTGTGGCCCATACTGGAGCCGGAATCAGATGCCCCCACAGCAAATAACCTGCAACCCAAAGGGATTCGGTGTTTGCAACTGGGTAAAATACTCCATTTCCACTCTCAGGTAGGTCTCCTTACCTTCATTTAGCTTTTATATTACTTCATACTTCAAAGAATGTACTGAATTTTTTTAATTAAAAGTGGAGTTTGTACTTAAAAGTGGAGAAAACACTGAAAAGATCTTTATATGCTCCTGGCCCAGATTGCGGCCACCTGAGGTCGGTCCTGAGCACCTGCGTTTCCCACACGCTTCTGGGGCTGCTGCGTGCTGTCAGCCCCCTGGACGGAAGGGACGCCGGAGCTCCACTGATCCGGGCGGATCTCCCACCCCTGGTCCCACCAGCCCCCACTCAGTTATCCCAGCGGCAACACCACCCAAGGCTTCGGGAGAAACGTGAGCTCCCAGACTCCTCTCCAGCGCCCTGGATGCGCCCCCTATCTGCTTAGGAAGGAAATGCCCATGAGCCGTGCAAGCGCTTGCTGGAGCAGTTGCCCTGCCCCTCCCTCCACTCTAACCCCCACCCCACCCTGAACCCCTCTGAGAGGGCGGCAAATGCACCCCCAGGGCAAGTGAATGGGTGCCCTGGAGTCTGGGGAGCCTCCGGGGCCTATCATGGGCTGGAGGTTGCTTCCTTCAGCAATCAGGAGGAAACTTAGGGGAAATGCTGGCCTGTTTCATAGCACCTCTGATCTCAGCCTCACAATGCCTGTTGCTGGGGCTCATTCGGACCTGCTGTTTCTGAGGAAGCTGCATTTTGCTACCTCGAGGTCAGACGGGCTGGAGAGATAGTACAGGGGGTATGATCCTTGCCTCTCGTATGACAATAGGGTAACCCTAAGCACAGAGCCAGGGGGTGTGCCCTGAGCACTTCGGGGTGTGATCCCCCAAACAAAAAAAGTAACTAAAACAAAAGTCACCTGCATTGTTTCTCAATTTCCAGACCCTTCAGCCCAGTAACAGGCCTCCACCCCCCCACCCCCGCTCCCTACCACATACTTAGACCCTGTTAGGTCTGAGGCAAAGCTCATCTGACTTCTTCTTTCTAGTTCAGACCCAACTTTGCGGGACTGGAGCTCTTATTGCCCCTCTACACACCTCCGTCCAATAGTCATTCATCATCCACAGAAACATACTGAGCATTAGGTTTCTGGTCCCATATATGGGACTACAGCAGTCTCCCATACAGGGGACTTCATTCCCTACAGAACAGAGGGAGATGATGGGACAATTATGGAAAAGGAAGTAATCTCTATAAGAATGTGTCTGGAGACATTAGTGGGATTTCCAACTGGGGAGAAATCTCTATCCACTAAGGGATGAAGTCTGCTTAATAAGTTGGGCTTCCTGGAGGAGGCGGGGAGTGGACATCTTTGGGGTCAGATAAAAATAGCAATGTGGCTTGTTTTTGCTTGCAGGCATGTTGACTCCAACCCCACCTCCGCTCCTGAGCTGCCAAGGAGAAGGCTGTAAGTCCATTTGCTCATGAAGCATTTTACAAGCCTGGGCGATGGGGTGTGGATGGTGAAGGCTTCTAACTCCTTCCTTGCTGCCGTGGAAACGGCTTCAGGCTGTGGGAGGAGAAGAACCAAATGGGTAAGGAGCCAACTGGGTGTTGGAAACAGGCAGCCCAGAATTCGTCTGCTCTTTCCACTCCAAGAGAGAGCAGGAGAAGCAGCAGATGGTGGGCCCCGGGGTGCATCTCCAAAGCAAATCAGGGCTGACTCCGCCATTGCCCTGGGTGACATTGAGTCTGGAGTAAGGAGGACGAGGAGGGGACAGAAGACGACTCAGAGAGAAAGAGAGAGATGGACAGAGAGACAGAGGGACAGAGAAAGAGAGAGAGAGGGAGAGAGAGTAGTAAAGGAAGAGAGAGTAGAAAAGGAGTGGGCAGAATCTTGATTCAGTCACCTGATCAGTTCAGGTGGAGGCTTTAATTAGGGGTGATTTAATTAGGCTTTAATTACCTTATTAGGGGTAATAAGAGAGAACTTAATACAAAATTTTGCTTTTCATAGAAAAATGGATGGATCTACTTAAAATAGCCTTTGCTCTTTGTCCAGCCTTCTTGTTAAAAAGATGTATGTAGATGAAGAGGTGATGGGTGGAGCTATGGCAGTCATCTTGTAACCACAAGGCATCCTGTCAAATGCTCTAAAGAGGGATGAAGAGACAAGAACTTGGCTTTGAAAATAATAACAACATTGATTTATTTATATTTTTAGTTTTGAAGGGGAAGGGCCTTGAGCTGGGGTATGGCTCCAGCTGCTCTGGTTGGGGAAGAGTTGAATTAAAGGCAGATCAAATCCCCAATTGGTTGAGAGTCACCACATGCTCCTAGAAGCACACCCCCCTTTCCACTTTCTTCCCTGGCAAAAGTGGGGAGTTGTGTTAGCCTGGCTGTGTCTCCCAAGGTGGGGAGACACAGGGGATCTGGCCCCATTTAGAAAAGGCCCAGTACCCCAGGCCTGATGAAGGCAAGTAGAGGCAAGGCCAGATCCAACACCCAAGAGATATATACGTGCTTGCAGCTGGGGACCACAACCTCTCACCTGCTGCGGTCAAACCAGTCTCCAAGAGGTTCTCTGCAAGGCTGGAGTTGGTACCTGTGGCCCCCATCGGAGTCCTGATCCTTCTAGGGCACTTTCCTGTCCCTTACTGGCAGAATTGCCCAAGCAAGCATCATGCCTGCAGCTGACTCCGAGCCATGTAATTTCTGCAGAAAATCAATAGTATGTTGCCACTAGGGAGACTGATTGCATTTGTGATTACTGTCTGATAGTTAAAACTTGTGAGATGTGAGAGGCCTGAGAGCATAATGGCCATTGATTGTTGTGTAGATGAGTTTGTGGAAATGGGGGGCTGGAGGGAGGCGCCACCTGCAGACACTGGACATGCCCAATCTTAGTCTGGGATTTGCACCTTCACAGCTGGAGAAAGGCCATGACTGAATGCAAACACCAGCAGCGAAGGGCAGAAACTCTGTGCTTTGTGCTAAAAAGCACACGCTGACTGCCCCTCCACCCCTGCAAGCCCCCGTCAAGCCCTAATTGTCAAGGACTGGAGAGAGACCAGCTGACTGCAAACTGCACACAGGAGGCCTGGGCTCATCCTCAGCATCTCTCGGTTCCCTGAGCAGCTCCAGGAGGCGACCCCTGAGCCCATAACTGGGAGTAGCCCCTGAGCACTGCTGAATGTGGACCCCAAACCAGAAAACCTAACAACAACAAAAAAACAAACAAAAATTTCTTTGCCAAAACTTTTCTATCCATGTCGTCCCACTCTTCCTCCCTCCTCCAGTCCCACCAGGGCTGAAGAATCCAGGGGTCCATGTTTTCTTCCTAGCAGCTCCTGTCACTTCAATGCCTGAAAGCTCCAACACTTTCATTTGTTGTTGTTGTTGTTGTTGTTGTGTTGTTGTTTGTTTTAGGGTCAGACCCAGCAGTGCTCCGAGCTTACTCCTGGCTCTATGCTCAGGGATCATTCCTGGTGAGCTCAGGGCATCATACGGAGTCCTGGGCTGGCGCATGCAGAGCACATGCCCTCCCTGCTGTACTATCCTCCAATCCCTGCTTTGACATTTTCTTTCCCATGACCCTTAGGGTGAGTTTTCCCCTCCTGACTGAGAAGCTCTTAGAGGCTGAGGACTCTGACGGCAACACTGCCAGGGAGTCCTGAAACTGAGTGTAGTAAAAGTCAGTTCAGATCCCCAATGAGCCAAAGACACGTCCCATCTCCTGTTCTTTGCCTTTGCTCACAGGTTGCTTCCTGCTCCCTGTTCCCCAATCCTTTACTCTGTGGCCTTTGAGAAAAAAAGCACTTTTCATTCAGCAAAGGTGATTCCGAGGGGAGGGACCCACCCTGATGGGCTCTGTTTGAGCAGGTTGCAAGAGGTATGTTTCTTTCTTCAAAGACATTAAATGGGGCTTGCTGGATCCTTCATCATTCGAGGCTTCTCCAGTCTCTGGAAGCTCTGGGATGGAAGGAGATCAGGGAGATGTGTCAGTCTCGGTGGGAAGACATGGAGCCTGGGTGTTCCCAGGAGTACACATGGAGCCACACGAATAACGGAAATCTCCATACAGTCAGTTCCTCCTCAGGACTTCTGTTTGCTTGTTTGGGGGGGTCACACCCAGTGATGTCCTGGGATTATCCTGGATCTGCACTCAGGAATCACTCCTGGGAGACTGTCTGGGATGCCAGAAATCAAACCCTGGTAGGCTGCGTGCAAGGCAAGCTCTCTACCCACTGTACTGTTGCTCCAGCCCCCTTGTCTCAGGATTTCTGCCTCCTGCGAAGGCAATCTCCCCTGTGTCCTCTAGTCCAGCTCTGACCCTCTTGGAATTTATTGTCCTGGGTGCCTGGGGACACACCGGTCAGCATTGTCCTAGCCAGTAACTCCAATGTCCTGAAAATCCCTACCATTCCCTCTCTGGTTTACATCACTTGGCTCGACCACCACGTGGCTTTTCTCCCTGTGACTCACAGTCTAAGGGGCGAGAGCAGTGCTCGTGGGGTCTCTCGGCTCCCAGCTTCTCAGGCTCCTCGGAACTCTCCTAGAACCCTGTCAGGGACTTGGCTAATGGTAAAGATGAGTGACAACAGCATCTTCCCACTTCCCTGCCATGGTTCCGATTTGTCCCTGATCTTAGATATCTAAGAGCCATTACTGGGACAGTCTAGAAACCTTCCATCAAGACAAGTTTGCACAGAAGGCTTACTGCTGTCTCTGCTCCCCCTGCAGAATTCAGTCTAGTGGAAGACGATCTTGGCTTAATGTATTAAGCAGGAAGGAAGCCTTAGGCTGATGGGAGAGGAAGCAGCAAAGGCGGGTGACCTGTTGTGTGTATTGAGCAGCAGAATGAATCCTGTTCAGGACTCAGACCTTCTTAAGTGAGAGGTAGAGAACCGGGGTTGAGATGGGATTTGCCAGGTGGGCAGGAACCAGCGAGAGTGTGTGAGCAAGGAGGAACTCAGTAAATACCGCAACTGTGGCAGCAAATCTCCAATGTAGTGGCCAAGGAGGCCAAGGAGATGCATGGCCACACTGGTAAGTGGCCACCTGGGAGCCAATCATACCAAAGGGACAGTAGTGTGTGACTTCTTAAGCTAGGTCAAGAGAGACATTGCTGCCCAAACTAGCCATCTTCAATTTTCACAAAATAGGAGAAATCGCTATTCCATTGAGAAAAGAGATTGGAATTGAAAGGCAAGGCAGGAGACAATGGTGTGGAAATTGATGTATAATTACGCAGGATACCTATTCTTGTATTCTATTCTCGCCCTTCCCCTCTCTTCCCTTTTCCCTCTCCCCTCCTTCTCCCTTCCCTGGGTTGAGGTTGCTGTAATGATCAGGAATCACCCATACTAGGCTGTGGTGTCTGCGCATTTGGTCGTGGCACTTACTGATGGATGCACATCAGGTGTTGGCACGCTTGGCCCTGATGCTGTCCAGAGCCGCACTCCTTCAGCGGTGGCGCCTACACATGAACTATCTAGGGGCCGTGCTCCTAGGCTGGAGCACGTTCTGCACTACAGTGCTCACCCGGGGCTGCCATGAACCCCACTCAGGTCCTCACCAAAGTCACCTCCTGGTCACAGTGCTTAAACATGGTATTAGTCATGGTAGTTGCCAAAGGTTATAGCCTTTAGTGGTGGTGCAAGCACAGACCTAGCTGAGGGGGTGGCCAGAGTTGCCTGTGGTGCCAAGGGTCTCAGAGAGCAGAGCTGCCAGATGGCGCTCAATGAATGTAGCAGCACTCGGGATTCAACTCATGGCTACTAAGTTATTTCCCACCCTCTCTTTTTGTTGTTTATGAGACAAGCCTGCTCACTCCTGCTTGTGAGCAGGTTCCTGGAACAAGCAGATGCCATTGAGCTACACTTGCATGCGACAGGGACAAATGTCAACAGGAACAAATGTTACTGGTGCCCGCTTGAACAAATCGATGAATAACGGGAAGATAAGTGATAAGTGATGAGACAAACCCGGGAGCCGGATCGCTGCTGTGGAATCACTCCTAGCTATATTCAGGGGGCCATGACGTACCAGAAATCAAACTTGGACCTCCCACATGCAAAGTACATGTCCTAGCCCTTTAAGCTTTATTCCTAGATCCTCTTTTATTTTCAAAGGGCCATATCCACCAGTGCACAGGGGCATGCTATATACCTAACATATACCTATGTTAAGTATATACCTGTTTTATCTATTCCTATATTAAGTGCGTCTGTACCTTGTGGCCCTTGGAGAATCATGCAGTACTGGGGAGTCAAATCAGGGCCTCGGACATACCATGCATGTATTGTACTGCTGAAGTGATCTCTCTGGCCCCTGAACATTTTTTTTTCATTCCACAAATCCTAGAATAATTATTTTTCTATAGCAGAATAATCTGCCCCTTCGTAGAAATTATCCTCATTCAGCCTCATACACTTTCATATGAGCCTAATAGCAGATCATGGGGAGCAAGAGAAGGGGCAAAAGAAGGAGGGGATCAAATCTTTAAGTCCTTATGTACATATGAATAATATAGTCTATCTTCAGTTTTTGTATCTTCATTATTTGATGGAGATTATTTGGTGTGCACATTGAGGTTCACCAAAGTGGAGCTCCGCCATCTTGTTTTGGCTCACACAGAGATGCTGAAGTATGGAGCCCAGAAGCAGCAGCAGAGTGGGGTGCAAGGAGCTCAGGCTCTGGGCCTAGTGAAAGTGCATAAATTTCAACTTTGTCCCCCCATCTATGGGGTGGTCTCAGGCAAGTAACTAAGCCACTTCTAAATCTTGTTTTCTCCTTTGCATAATAAGGAAAACGAATCTCTCAGGATACCTTGTATCTAGGATGATAGATAGTGTGAGGTAAACACGTATGTGCTTCATCTAGGAACAATTTTCAGCATTTACAAACTTATAGATCCTGATGCCATTACAGAACTATAACAAATGCCATGAATCAACTGCATGGTACTGGTCTAAGCCAATAACAGCATGCTATTCTGTCCAGCCACTGCAAACACTGGCCTATTGTCAAGTGTTGTGTATGCTATCTATAAAATATCTTTCACATAATTTAGATGAAATATTGCAAAAAAAATCACAGGAGAGACAGAGATAGAGATAGAGAGAGAGAGAGGGAGGGAGAGAGAGAGTTAACCAAGAAGTCAGATGAAGCAAGTTAAGCATTATCTTTCAATTGAGCAGAGCAGTCATTAGAGTGGTGGTTGTGTTATCCAACCTAGAATCAGTTCAATAAGTGAAATCATGCAGAGCTAGCCCCAAGCAAGTCAAAGGAGAGTCTATTCAACTCAACAAATGTCATTTTACTTAAAGTTACTGAGTCCCAAGTGGATATGAGGAAAAGCTCTATGGTCTTCAGCCCTACATGGGGCACAATGATATACAACAAACCCTTCTGTAATACTACCATGTTTTATCCATGTAATACACTTAAAGTTGTATGTTGACAACAGAGTCATGATTCCTATAAAAACTGTCAGACAGGGAGATGAATGATTTGTGGGTTAATTTGTACCTCAGGGTGCAACTGGCTCCAAGTGAAAAAGTGATTCATAGGAAATAAACAAACAAGCAAAACCTAGAGCACTTACTGGAATGCTTTGTGGTTATATGAAAGGGCTATGAAATGAGAATTAAGGGACAAGCAGAACAACAACGCAATAATCTTTTAATTCCTTTGGTGGTCAGCAAAATTTCTTCCATTTGAAAGTATAGAATGGCTGAGTCATAGGGCATATAAATATGCTTAATTTTAGTATACAATACCAAACATTTTCTGAAATGATGGTGCTATTATAAGAAGTTCTAGTTGCTTCACCATCATCATCAACATTTGGTGGTATCAAGTGTCAAATATCCTTTTCATGGAAAAGGATATTTGAATTTTGAATTTTGAGTGGAGCATCTCAAGAGCAGAGAAAGTTGTCATTTTATTTCCAGTGGTACCACCCTTCCAGTGGAGGGAAGTGGCTCCTGATTCAGATCTACATACTACTATTTCTGTGCTTTGTACTTCTGCCTTCCCAAGAATGCCCTAACAGACTTTCTATAAAAACCGTATTCACTTTAACCTGAGCCAATTTCAGTTACCAATATAGGACCAACCAATGCATTATTTAAAGCCACTAGGGACTCTAGACTGGGATCTGGGATTCTTTAACTGGGCAAGATACAGCATTATGGAGCATGCAATGTAGTCACATTGAAACACTTTCCATCTCCAAGTTCACCAGGAAAACCCTACACTTCTGCTTCTTCATGGTGTCAGTTGTTCATCCAAAGGTCACTCCCAACTTCCTGTTCAATTGGAAGCAGACTTTAAGACAGAGCTTAAATACCACCTCCCTAAAAACACACTTTCTCTCTCTTTATTCAGTGTGTGTGTGTGTGTGTGTGTGTGTGTGCACATGTGTGTGTGTCTGACCTCCTCATATAGGTGGTCCAAACTCCACTGAGATTTCTAGTCTCATCTTATTAAGGGATGTCATCCTTCCTCCATAAATTCTCACGTTGAAGGCCTGGTCTCAGATCCTTGTAATGTATTTGTAGATTGAACATTTGCAGAGGCAAGGGCTGAGAATATGACTCAGAGGACTGAAGCACATGCTCTGCATGTGGGAGCTCCAAGTTCAATCCTCATAATATTCTGGTCTACACACCACCTGGAATAACTCCCTGGGAAGCATGCTGGGAGTATCCCATGCAATTCTAGGAGTGCCCCTCACAAATAAAGAGGCGATCAAGGTTTTACAGGGTCATATGGCAAGGCCCTAATGCAATCTGACAGGTGTCCCTGTTAGAAGAGATTAGAACACAAGCATAGGCACTGGAGATGCACATATTCAGAAAAAACAAAACTGCATAAAGAGGACATGGGCCCTCTACAAACCAAGGATCGGGGACTCAATAGAAATACACCCATCCAACACCTTTATCTTTGACTTCCAGACTCCAGAACTATGTGCAAATAACTGTCTATGGGTATAGCCATACAGTTGGTGGTGTTTTGTTATTGCAGCCCCCGGAGACTGATTCTCTCCCCAGAGAGGGTACTTCTCCCTGTTCTCGGCACTTGTTCATCTATTTGACAGTTTCTTGTCTTTAAGAAGACTCACATCTGTATTCCTTGCACCTCTCTCAGGTCCAGGCATGTTGTTCAATAAATGTCTGCAAGACTAAGGCAAGAAGAGCTGGAGCGCCACCCTCCTTTCCCTCTCCCAGGCCTTCTCCTTAAAGATCTGGTGCAATTTACAAAAGCAATGGGTGAAATTGCAGCAGCAGTGAGTGGTTTTGCCAAGACCCCTGATTGCTTCGTTAGAGTCTTCACATGGAGCTGTCGCCGCCTTTCAGTCATTTGGGCCCAGAGCTTGGGCAAAAGCCATGGGTGACGTCAGTTCTTAATTTGCGTTTATAGAAAACACATCCCTGCTGAGCTCAGCTGTCTGCAACTTCTAAGACTGTTCCTGGAAAGATTTCTCCTGGTGCTTCTCAAACTTTGGCATGCATCAAGATCACCTGGCAGGCCTACTAAAGCCCAGATGGCTGGGCCACCCCCATAGTTTCTCATTCAATAGGTCTGGGTGGAACCTGAGAATGTAAATTTACATTCTAAAGAACTTGCCTAGCGATGCTAGAGCTGCCAGTCCAGACACTAATGCAGACAAAGGGAATTGGCATTCCAGGGACGGATGGCAGAAATAATTCAGAGAATATTAAAGGAGATACAGGCAGAAATAGAATTAACAAAGAGTGATAGGGATGGATGGCTTGAGCAAAGAGCTCTCTGCGCAAACCTGAGGGTGGTGGAGTGAGTGAAGGAAGGGGATGTACGGTTCAGAGGCCAGACTCCTCCTCACAGAAGCTAATTTCATTTAGTTCACAAAGACTGGCCCTGGAGAGCTAACGAACTATGTGTTATGAGATCTGCAGACATGTCTGAGAACTCAACAAGAAGGGTCATGAGCAAGGGCAGCCCGTGCGAAGGTGAAGGAACAGGATGAGTCGGGCCAGGTGAACTGTAAGACTCAAGTGTAATTTGGCCAAAGAAACACATAGTAAATTATGAAATTCCACAAAAGCATAAACGGTCCTTCGGGGGAACATAGAAAGAAAAGAGAGTCTTGCACACAGATACCCAGAAATCCCATTAACACCATGCTTTGTTGGCCTTCAATCCACACACCATTACTGCCTTTCCAGATCACTCAATACTTCTTAGTTCTTGTTCTCCAAGGCAGTTCTTTATACAGCAACCAGAGGTATTGTTTGAAGATCTTATTCAATTACATCCCTTACCAACTGAAAATACTTTAGTAATTTCTTCCTATTGTCCAGAAATCAAATTTAAGTTTTCTCCAAAACTTTCTTCCCTGTGACAAGGCCCAAGCTCATCTTGCCACTCCTTCCAAAGCACCAGCCTTCATTCATTCCTGGAGTTACAGCCTCTACCTGTCTACCTCTGTCCTCTGCAAGAAGAATTTTTTTTCTCTCTACTTTTCTGTTTCTCCCTCTCCCCCATCATCCTTTGGCTCTCAACTGCAACCTTCAATAGACCCCCTAATCTCAATGATATTATCCAATTATTTTTTCAGAGCACCTTAATCATTTATTTCACAACATATAGCAATTTAATCACTTTTTGTTTATTTTTTATTTATTTATTTATTTATTTATTTATTTATTTATTTTTGCTTTTTGGGTCACACCCGGTGATGCTCAGGGGTTACTCCTGGCTCTGCACTCAGGAATTACTCCTGGCGGTGCTCGGAGGGACCATATGGGATGCCAGGGATCGAACCCAGGCGGCACAGGCCGGCAGCATGCAAGGCAAACACCCCTACCCACTGGGCTATCGCCCGGCCCAACTTTTTGTTTATTTAGTATATAGTGTTTCAACCAAATGGATCGACTCTGAAACCTGGGATGGCTTCATTCATTGCTTGTATCAGTTAGGGTGTTTTGGATGAAAGAAACAGAAATTGGTCTGTCTAATCCAAGAATAAGGGAAGTATTTGGGAGGACATCTGGAGTTAATAGGCTAAAGAACAGGGCTTGGAAACAAACAGGAACAAGGCAGCTCTGAAAAGTAGGAAGTTAAAATAGCAGGAAACGTCCTAGTAAAAACAGTCTGGGGTGTGGACTCTCAAAATGCCAACTTATTTTCAGTCTATTTATTAATCTGTTTGATTTATAATCCAGAGTGAGAACATTTAATTGGACTGGCTTGGATTGTGGTCTCATACTTGGCCTGTGGAAGAAGAGAAGATTCAGCAAACAACGCTTCAATCAAAAGAAAATAAGCTATCTCCCCATATTTAGGAAGGAAAACAGTTTATTCTTCCAAAGGGAGAAATGTGTGCCTCAAAGTCTATTATAGAGTGACTATATCATCCCTGGGGGGTATCAGTTATGTCCATACATGGGTAGATGCCCAGTACAGTATCTGCTCAATGAGTACATGAAGAAGTTTTTGAGCAACCATATAGAGCTTGCCCAACAATGTACAAAGAGAGAAATATTGGAGAGAAAAGACAGAAAGCAAAATGCTTTGGGATATACATATGCTGAAGCAACTGGAAAACACTTGGAATTACATATTGTGAATGAGTCTCATGGAGCCAGTAAACAACTGGGGACAGATTAAAAAGATTTGAAATGTCATACCCAGTACTATTTTGTTTTATTTTATTTTTGCTTTTTGGGGTCACACCCAGCAATACACAGTGGTTACTGCTGGCTCTGCTCTCAGGAACCACTCCTGACGGTGCTACCTACCCACTGCCAGAAGACTTTCTCCAAGTGTCATGGGCCAGTCTATTAGATTTTCAGATTGTGTTTGGAGCCAAGCAGATTTCAGAGATTGCTATGTTAATGTATGACTAATAGAAAGTGCAGTGTGAAAGGACAAAGTTGGCAATACTCTGCCCCACTGATCCTTCAGGCCTTCACCGGCCCCTGGAGTATGAGCCTTCCCTGTGTATTGGGCCCTGGTCACAAGCCTATGCAGGGCTCAACTTTAAGAGGAGGAAAAATAAGTACATAGGCATGTCGGAAGGCCAAAACATGGAAGTTGAGTAATACTGCACAGAGGCTGATAATAGCTAATGTCAACTGAGTCGTGAGGTCATGTATACGACAACTATGGAGAAAAGGAGAAAATTACCTTCAGTGAACAAAGATGGGGAGAAAGCTTTAAAAAAATAAGATTTCCATGGCTAAGAAAAAAGAGATATCATAATGACATAGTTCCTGAAAAGAAATGCAGCCCTGGAAGATAAAAAGCACATTTTCTTATTTGTTTGTATAAATAGTCATGAGAAAAGGTGAGTTTTCTTTTGCTTTCCCACCATTTGCTGTCCAGTTACTGGTCCCCTTCAAGGAAAGACAGAGAAAAACTCAGCTATATTCAGGAGTTGTTTTAAGTACATAAAGATTAAAAAATGTTGTTTCTATTTTGAAGAGAATAGAAACAGAGATGAATGATGCTTCTACATTTAGGACCCAAATGCTGATCGGAATGGCCTAAGAGAGAAGAATAGACTAGAATTAGATACCATAAGTTTAGGGAAATCTTTCAAATTGTGCTTCAAAGAGAAATATGTGTTTTATATATACTTTTAAATGTATACTTTACAGATTCAAAAGAGACTTTTTAAAAAATTTTTTATTATACCACCATGAGATATACAGTTACAAAAGTGTTCATATTTGGGTTTCAGTCATACAGTGTTCCAGCACCCATCCCTCCACCAGTGCCCATTTCCCACCACCAATGTCCCCTGATTTCCCCCTCCCCAGCCTGTGTCTATGGCAGGCAATTTTCACTTCTCTCTCTCTCTCTACAAAAGAGACTTCTTATCAGAAGAATAACAATTTAGGGACTTGCACAATGGTACAGCAGATAGGGCATTTCCCTTGCACATGCTGACCTGGGTTCAATCTCTGAACCCCTATGTGGTCCCCTGAGCACTTTCAGAAGTGATCCTTGAGCACAGAGCTTTGAGTAAAGCCCTGAGCACTGCCAGGCATGCCCCACCACCCCAAAAAGAATAACTGTCTATTTGTCAGTAGCCTTCCCCCAAGAGAATGATAAACTCTAACTATTTAATGTTTCCTTTTTCAGACATAATCTATCTTGAGTGGGGTTCTTTGGCAGTGGGTGATCAATCAATGATTCCTCAAACCCCTTCTACTGAAAGAAAATCTTTCATAAAGATTTGAATCTCAAAAACCATCTCTCTTTCTTCTACATATCCAGGACATTTGGGAATTAGATGAATCCGTTCTCTGAATAAAGTTAGGTGGAACATCTTCAAATGATCAATTTCTCATATCCCATCAAGCTCAAATATCAGTCTTTATCAAATTCTGACTCTGAACCTGAACCTCTACATTACAAGTAATTTTATCATATCACGTGTATCTTCAAAAATAATAAAAATATAATGTCACCCACCAATCTTCATCCACAGAAAGTGATCTTTAGGCGCTAGAGCAATATGGTGCTTGCCTTGTATGCAAGGAGTTGTCAGGTTTGATCCTGGCATCAAACCTAATGTCACAGGTTTGTGGCATCACATTTGGTTCCCAGAGAACTGCCAAGAGTACTTCATGAGTGCAGAGCCAGGAGTAATTCCTGTCAATAGGTAAGCATGGCCCAAAACAAGTGTTCTTTAGTATTTGTATACCGAATGGCCACCTTATCCATAGCTTCTGAACCTTGTTGTCGTTTTCTAGGTGTATGGAAAGTTGAAGATACAAGAAACTTTGGCAACTGTGTGTTGGTTTATATGTGTACAAGCACACTCATGGGGAGAAAAGGGGCAGAGGAAGAGACAAGGGAAGAGAAAGGAAGAGGAAGAAGAAGCATATAGATGTTTATACTAAGACAGAAGAGCAGGGAAAGGGGAGAGAAGGATAGAGGATGAAGCCTAGAGGAGAGGGAGGAAGAGGAGGAAGAGGAGGAGGAAGCAAGAAGGGCTGGTGCTGGATATTGGGAGTGATGTCATGAGATGAACCACGCCTGTTGGAGGCCTTCAGCAGTGTGACTGAAACCACTGCAGGCTCTAAAACAAGCCATCGATAGGGACATCTGGGGTGATCACAGGCTAGGTCATTACGTGATATGAATGAACTTTCAAATTCAAAGTATGTTGAAACAAACTCCAGAATACCCCTTCATCAACAAACACCATTTATTCCCAGTATACTGGGAATCACTGCCCACACTCTGGACCCCTATTTCTGGACTCAGATGACATCACATCAGAAACTGGTGGTAAGGAGCCCAAGGGAATTTTCTAATGTTCAGGTGGCAGAGCCCAGATGAACCTTATTTTTGGCCAACGTTCTCAGTTATGTCTATAACTCTCCATATGGAGGGGAGTTCTGCCATTATGTGGTTTCCTACAAGAAGGAACTTGAGATGATAGGCCCAAAGGGGACTGACAAGATCACACAGTGAGGGGTCAGACCCTTGCATGATGAGCCACAGGTCTTAGGACACAGCAAATCTGTCGCGTGGAGACACTATACTGCTGTCCGCTTTGTGACAAGACGCCACCTTTCCAATTCCTGCCACTGGGTCCCAAATTGATTCTCTGACTTATTCACTCTTTGCATCTCTCAGTTTGACTATAAGTACATGCTATTTATTTTCATTGAATTTAATTTTTGGTTTATATTATTCATAATGGTTCATATGGGCATAATTGCAATACTACACCCAACAACAGTGTAACTGCTCCCTCCCCACCAGTACCCCAACTCCTCCTCAAAACGGTACCTCACACCATTCACAAAAGTAAATTCAAAGTGGATTAAAGATCTCAAGATTAGAGTGGAACCCATAAAATACATTGAGAAAATGTCATCAGAACTTTCTAGGAAACTGACTGCAGAGGAGTCATCAACAAGATGACCGCAGCAGCAAAGTCAACAAAACCAAAAATAAGCAAGTGAAATTACATCAAATTCAAAAGTTTATGCACATAAAAAGAAACTCAAGCTCTAATAGAAGGACAGCCTACTTAATGAGAAAATATTTGTACACAATACTTCTAATAAAGTGTTGGTATCTGTGACCTATAAAGCACTCACTAAACCAACGAAAAAAATCCAATGTGGATATGTACTATTAATTTCGCCTAAGTCATCTACTTCTAAGATCTGGGAATTGCTCCATCATGAGCAGGAACTCTAGCCACCAGCCTGAGTTAATGAACACAGCATGTTCAGGAAGATCTGATCTTTAGCTCTATAGCCAAACCAGTTAGAACAGAAAGACCAACTGGCCAGCCATCTCTCGGCCTACAGCATCCACCAGCTGGGAAACCCCAACCCTCTCTTAAGACCCCCAAAGCCACTTCTTTCATTTAGCAGCTAGATGGCTCCTTTCTTGTGTTATCTTGATGAAGCTATCTGGGATGTGTGTCTGAGGGCATTTCTGGGTGGAACTGACCTGAATCAATAGACTAGTAAAGTGATTACTCTCCCCAGAGGGATGGACCTCATCCACATGTAAAGAGGGTCTGACTGACACCAATAAAGACCAAGGAAGGGAGAATTCTCTCTGTCCCTGATGCTCTAGGACACCAGTTCCACCCTGCCTTTTGTGGGTAGACTCTGACTGGAACCTATACCACTAACTCAGCTTTCCTGGGGCTCCACCTTGCTGGCTGCAGGAGCTTGGAAAGGCACATACTCCATGATTGTTGACATTTTTGTTTGTCTTGGTTTGGGGGCCACAGCCAACTGTGATCAGACTTACTCCTGGCTCTGTACTCAGGGGCCACTCCTGAGGGTTTTGGGGAACTGTATGGGGTGCTGGAAAAGAACCCGGGTCAGCCAGATGCTAGGCAAATGCCTTATCCACTGTACTTTCTCTCTGGCCCTTCTTGAGAATGGATTCATTCTACATCCACATCTATTGTATCGCACAGGTTCTGCTTCTCCAGGAAATCCTGACTAACACAGCTAATAAAGAGCTGGCACAGTGGGAGCTTCAGGGACCTAGATGAAGCCAAGGTAACAAAGTCACTGTGAACTTCAGTATTCAGCATTTTGGCAGTGTGAGAATGTGGGTCTTGAACATTCTCTGGCCATAGGTTCCCTGTCAGGGCATGAACAGGAACCTTTCAGAGTAGCCCCTGATTCTCTCAGACCTCAGCCACCCTGTTCCAAGACAAGGCTGCTTCTCTGCCAGCCAGTGACAGTACCTGCTTGCCATGCCTGAGCCTAAATGCTCCTGAAAGTCTTTGCCATCTGTGAGTAAAATGTGATGAGAGGAAACAGGCACAGACACAACAGGGATGTGGTTGTTTCTGACCTGGGAAAAGTCCATGTGTGTTTGAGAAACAACTGATATTTTTCACTGGAGCACCATTATTTATAATGCAGTTAATTATAGGGTTTCATACATACAACATTCCTACACTACACCCTCCAATCAGGTGTCCCTCCACCATTGTCTCGGGGCTCCCGACACCCATCTCCCTGCCCCAATAAGCTCGGTTCTATAGATCAGTTTTCATGTTCTGTTGCCTTGGCTCTTTGTTATTCCCTTTCAATGTTTCTTTATTCCACAGATGAAAAAGGTCATTCTGTGTCCATCCCTCTTGAAAAGCAATAGATTCGTCTTCAAGACCCAGATCCCAGGATCTATCAAATCCCCAAGAGCCCATGAAGGAAAAAAGTAGACCGGTCTTCTTTTGTGCTGGGCCCAGAGGAAGAACTGCATGGCTGTTCGCCCTTGACCTGTTTTTCAGTATAAGCTGGTCTCAGAGAAAAATACATTTAGGCCATCTGGGAAGTCCTTGCACATAGAAGTTGCTCTGGGAGGGGCAGGACTCAGGTGGACTGACAAACTCACATTACTTGGGGGCTGTAGTAATTACCCCTTTAATATTTGAAACATAAAGCAGTCCAAACTTTCCTCAATTTGAACACATTTGTATTCGTTGTTGCTGGGGGTTATCAAGTCCATCTGGTGGTGCTTGGGGAGCCACTATGACACAGGGGATCAAACTCAGGGCCTCAGGCATGCAAAGTCCTCTCCCTAGCCCAACATCAGACTTGGATGTAAAAATAAACATCACCCATCTCTGTCCATGTGGTCTAGCAGTTGTGCGACACTGGCTTCCAGAGCATGAGGCTCTAAAAGGAGCAAATGTTTGGGGTGTGTGTGTGTGTGTGTGTGTGTGTGTGTGTCTGTGTGTGTCTGTGTGTGTCTGTGTGTGTGTGTCTGTGTGTGTCTGTGTGCTGTGATGAGAGAACGGAAGGAAGGGAGAAAGAAGACAGAAACCAGAACTAATGCAGCAATGGAGACATGGAACAAAGGGTGATGATGACTCTTGTTATAGCTGGAGCCCTGGGCCAGAGCTGAGCTGTCCAGTGTTCCCAGAGGAACACTGGGGAAGGGAGTCCCTGGGGGGAAAAACTGGGGAGACAGCGTCCTATTCAGGGGTGGGGGCTTGAATCCTGAGGGCACCCCACCCTGTGCTGACTGCTAGCTGTTCCTTTCACATCTTGGTTAGACTCCATTGTAATGACAATGCGGGGGGGTACAACTGCTAATCATACGCCATTTTCTTATCTCCATTTACATTTCAGGAGAATTTTCTTGCCCAGAGCCCCAATGGCACAGAGGAAGTTTTGTTCACATATCACAGTGAAACTGGGCCAGAAAGGTTATTCACAGGAGAGAGGGACCAAGATGAACATGGAAGGAAGCAAAGTCAAAACAGGGCAAACGGAACAAGGCTGAAAGCAGATGGTGTGAGGTGTTGTGTCCAGGGCACCAGCCGGAGCAGAGAGCGCCCACTGCTGGGCTGCAAGCCACTGGGCGAGAAGCAGCTCCTGGAGGACCAGACACTGGCTGTCCAGGACCCGTCCCAGACCAAACCCATTCCCCAGTGTTTTCCCGTGCCCTGACTTCCTTCCTGCTCTCCCCTCCTGGTCTGCTGCGTTTCTGCTGTTCTGCATGGCTTTCACCCGGCTTTACTTTCTGTTTTCTTTTTATTTGTGAGTGGGCCACACCGGGGCTTACTCCTGGCTCTGCACCTGGGGATCGCTCCTGGTGAGGCTGGGGGACCATATATGGTGCTGGAATGGAACAGAGTCTATAGATGCAAAACAAGTGCCCAATTTGCTTTACTGTCTCTCTGGAACCAAGCTGGGTATTTTTTCATTCCCTTCGATTCCTCAGTCCCTGCCTTTCCCCAGCCCCTTCAGCCAGAAGAAATCTAGTCCAGGCTCACCAGCCAACTGTGGGATTGGGGTGTCTCAGCTTCCTGACCACGGGTATGCACCATCTGAGCGCTGGGTGAGGCTGCTGTCTGCTGCCCTGAGGCGGGGGTGAGCCCAAGGCACCTGAGATTCCCAGTTCCCTCTGCTGCTCTCAGAGACGGGCTTCCACTTTAGCACCCGCAGCCCCAGCTATCTGGGACCATCTGCCCAGCCCTTCTAGTCTCTTCTCTCCTCTCTCTACTTCCTGTGGCCAGAATGCAGATGTGGCTGTGAGTCATCCTGGAGGGCTCAGATGAAACAAGGACAAGCAAGAAATGGAGAAACCATCCCTAGGAATGAGCTCACACACTTAACAGACTCTTGGGAAGACTCATGTGGTTTCCCGGAGGGCAGCTTGTAGCTTAAATTACTTCCAACCCAGAGCAAGACTTGCTTTAAGCCAAGGAGGGTCATTTTCAGGGTGGCAACACTGTGCCACTCAAGGGTTAGTCTGTTGGCATATGAAGGCAAGGAAAGCCAAGAACACCTAGGGCTATACCTTGGGTGACAGACACCTGCAAAAAGGTATATCATGCAGGGTTCTCTTGCACACAGGAAGTGTGGGTGATTCCCGAACAGACCAGTTGCTCTGGGGAGAGGTGGACGCCAGTCAGTCTGTGCACAGTTGGCAAAAATAGCCGCTAGATTTTACAGTTATATGATGCATAATACTATGCAATATTGCATCTGGATTCAGTTGGTTTCTTCATGAACCACTTTTCAGAATGTTCTGGAAAATGAGGTTATCTTGTAGGGCCACTGACCAGTCAGCTCAAATCTCGGGTCCATAGCCAGTTCTCTTTGTGTTTCCTAGCAACAAGTAAGGGTCTCAAGCAGTTGGCAATGACCTTGGTGTAAATCCTCACTAGGATTCACCCATCTGCGTGACCCTTTCTATGGGAGTAGGCCCACTGTCCAGTCATTGGCGCTTTTCAAGGATTAACTATAGTGACCTGTTCATTTTATGGGTGAAGAGAAAAGAAAGTTCTTTTTTAAAAAAAATTTTTTATTATACCACCGTGAGCTGATTGGGAGTGTTTCTGTGTCTTCTATTTCCTGGAAGAGCTTGAAAAGAATTGGCAGTAGGACCTCCTTAAAGGTTTGAAAGAATTCACTAGTGAATCTATCCAGACTTGGGCTTTTGTGTTTGGGCAGACTTTTAATTACTGTTTCAATTTCCTTGTTATTAATTATTAATAGGAATAATGCCTGAGTAACCCCTGAGCTTTGCTCGGTGTGACCCAAAAAAAACAAAAAGCTTCCTAAAATTGATGAGAAATGGTAATTCACAGATCAAAACCTCAAGTACTCAAGTAGATGAAGTTCACTGATATATCTCTTAGATTTAAGTTGACTAAGTGTTGAAAGCTAAAGAAAATTATGAATCTTGAAAATGAGACGTACATGGGACAGAGCAATAGTCCTGTGGGTAGGGCATTTGTCTTGCATGTGGCCGACCCTGGTTTGATTCCCTGTCATCCCATATGGAAAAAGAAAATGGGAAGTACACTCCTGTAGAGAAAAATACCAATGGGATTAATTATTGATTTCTTATAAGAAACAGTGGAGGTAGAGCACAACAAAACGACATTTGCTGAGAGAACAAAATTGTCAGCCAAAAAATGTAAACTGGATAAAATTATCTTCTACACATAAAGGTAAAATTATCAGAACCAGATAAGCAAAATTATGATATCTCTTGTAGTATGCTTTAGAAGAGAGAGACCCACCTATGCCAGACTCAGCTAATTTGCAACCCCGAAGAGATCCAGATCCGTCCACTTCAGACCCACAGCTGCGCTGCTCGGCTGGCCCCATGTGGAAGCAACCCATGGAGCTGACCTCCCGGTGAGGGGCTCGGCCATCCCTGGCCGAGTCCAACATTGCTCCAAGGGTTTGCTCTCATGAGTGGGGAGAGACCATGCTGGCCGCACTCGGAGTGGAGTTTTGGGCCCTGCCCTTTCCTCCACCTCCATGCCAGTTGTCCCCGGAAGAGAGAGACCCACCCAAGCCAGACACACATGTCCCTTGGTGAGTGGAATGCTTTGCGTCCGCACAATATTTTTATAGGATACTGAATTTTGCATAAGGTTCTTCCCAATTTCTTTCACATTTATACGTAGTAAACAGTTATAGATATGTTTTAACTGATACCAGTAAACCTGGCAAGAAGCCAGAGCAAACCACACATCATGCAGTTAGTCATTCTCAACATCCAGACTCCATAGTTCCTCAGAGCTCCACCCAAGATAAAACCTGATCTTCCCCTTTAAGTTTCATCAGTAAATGCTCGGTTGAAAGCCTTCTACTGAGACTATACTACCTACACGGTAAAAGTCTGGCAAGCTACCGTGTTTTATTTACTTTTTATGCCAAAGACTAGTAACTATTATGGACCTCAGTTCCATAACCTGAAGAATGGTTTGGGGCTCCTCCTGTCCCTGTAGCAAGTAGATGCCCTTGGGTTGCACTTGCTTGTGACAGGACTAATGGAGATGTTACTAGTGCCCACTCGAGCAAATCGATGAACAATGGGAAGACAGTGATACAGTGATACAGTGAGATATACAATTACAAAGATGTTCGTGTTTGGGTTTCAGTCATACAGTGTTCCAGCACCCATCCCTCCACCAGCGCCCATTTCCCACCACCAATGTCCCCTGATTCCCTCCGCCCTCCCTCCTGCCATAGAGGCAGGAACTTTGCCCTTTCTTTCTTTCCTTCTTTCTTTCCTTCCTTCTTTCTTTCTTTCTTTCTTTCTTTCTTTTTCTTTCTTTCTTTCTTTCTTCTTTTCTTCTTTCCCTCCCTCTCTTTCTTTCTTTCTTTTTCTCTCTCTTTCTTTCTTTCTTTCTTTCTTTCTTTCTTTCTTTCTTTCTTTCTTTCTTTCTTTCTTTCTTTTCTTTCTTTCTTTCTTTCTTTCTTTCTTTCTTTCTTTCTTTCTTTCTTTCTTTCTTTCTTTTTCTTCTTCTCTTCTTTCTCTCTCTTTCCTTCTTTCTCTCTTTCTTTTCTTTTTCTTTCTTTCTTTCTTTCTTTCTTTCTTTCTTTCTTTCTTTCTTTCTTTCTTTCTTTCTTTCTTTCTTTCTTTCTCTTTCTTTCTTTCTTTCTTTTCTTTCTTTTTTTCTTTCTTTCTTTCTTTCTTTCTTTTCTTTCTTTCTTTCTTTCTTTCTTTCTTTCTCTTTCACTCAATCTCTCTCCCCCCTTTCTCCCTTCTCTCTCTCTCCTCTTACACATTGTGGCTTACCCTACAGACATCTAGGAATTATCATGTAAATTCCTTTGTGTACATTCAATGCTCAGTTCTAGTCTGGCATTACCATTTCCCACAATTAGTAGAACACTGATATATGACTGATAAAGAAACTACGGTGTATCTACACAGTGGAATACTATGTAGCTGTCAGAAAAAATGTCATGAAATTTACCTGCAGATGGATGGACATGGATATTATCATGCTGAGTGAAATTAGTCAGAAGGAAAAGGATAGATATAGAAAGACTGCATTCATTAATGGGAAAGAAGCTTCTCCCTGGAGACTTTCAGTAACCAATTTCCTTATCCATTATCCCCAACTTCCTACCCTCCTCTTTCCCAAAATTGCATTCTGGAATCCATCTGTCCACAGTCTGGCCACTTCCCTGGTCCCCTTGCCCCTCTTCCCTCCCATGTGCCCACTTGGTTAAACCCAACTTAGGTTACATCCAGTCAGCCCCCATTCTCTGCCTCTCCCCAGACTCCTCATCAAGTAAAATGCACAATTGTGTTTCCAACTCCTATGAAATTCATAAGGACCACCCAGTCCAGCCCCTGGGCAGACTCCTATATTGCTGAGGAATAACTGCTCCTCCAATACAACCCTCAGGAACTTTTTTCTGTCCTCAAACTGCTCTCTCAGATCCTAAAATATAGGGACTGACTGATTTTGATCATAGGAGGAGAGCAAAATGAAATCCTACTATAAGTATTGTAAATAATGGTGTCTAAATTTGTTTTTGTGTGTGTGTGTTGGTTTTTTTGGCTCATACGCTCAGGGGTTACTCCTGGATCTGCACTCAGGCATTACTCCTGCTGGTGGTGCTCGGAGGACCATATGGGATGCTGCTGATTGAACCCAGGTCAGCCGTGGTGCAAGGCAAACACCCTACCCACCGTGCTATGGCTCCAGCCCTTGTTTTTAATATTAAGTAAATAAAATTACCACACCAAAAAGACAAGGGGAGCCTCGGCTGGAAACTTCCCAGGACTCTCCCCACAAGGTGCTGGAGGGGGTTCCGTGGCAGGGGGCATCTTTGGGCTGACTTCAATCCTTTTTCCAATTCAAAGCCTTAAATGTACTGGAAGCCTCAGCAGCTTGTCGGGGCCAGACGGACAGCGAGGAATAAAGATGCATGAACACACACACACACACACACACACACACACACACACACACAAAGACAAGGGCTGGGTCAGGATGAGGGAAGGGGAAAGGTTGTTATGCTTTGAAGCCACAGGTCTTGGGGTCTCCTTGCATGCTGGTATCCAGCAGTGGGGTGTGTGTGTGTGTGTGTGTGTGTGTGTGTGTGTAAAGAAATCACAATAAATGGCCTTTATGGCCTTTGGAAATTTATACTTTTACTTCAGGAGTTCTTTTGGCAGAGGCAAAAAAAAAAGGAATATGGCTTCTCCTTACTGTATGTCAAGAGTCTATCAGTGAAATAGACTCCCCCCAAACTGCTTTAATTCTACCCTCCCAGGAAATTTTTCCACCAAAGGAGAAGGCAGAATAAAACCAGCAAGCAGACAAATGACCTCAAGAGGCCTTACTGAAGGTAGTTAAGACACCAAGTCTGGGCTTTCAACAGCCTGGTGATGGAGGCAGTTGCCTCTAGAACCTGCTGCACCATGTTCATCCCATCTCAAATAGCAGAGAGAGAGAACCAGAGAAAGAGAAGATAAATCAGAGCAATTCATGTACTATGTGATTCCAGTGTGGATGTCCCTTCTACTACTAACACAATCAGAACAACCTTCATTGGACTGAGAATTGTTCTGTCCACACAGAGGGTCTTTCCTCTTCTTTCATCCTGGTTCTGTGCTTCCCACCACACCCCCACATACCCAGCTTATAGACATTAGAGAAAGTGTCTATTCCACACACCTGCTTTCACCCGAGATGCCATACAATCACCCACTCTCCTCTGCCCGTGGTCTGTGCTGTGACCCTATGGTACAGAGCTGACCTTACGATATGAGTTCTGCCCTTGCTGCTAGACATTTGTGGGGGTCTGTCCCAGCCTCCCGCAGCAGGCTGTGAAATGCTTGTTCCTGCTTTTGCTGAAGGTAGCCTGGTGGCCCCGAACTGCTCAGTTCTCTGCCTCCCTCTGACTTGTAGTCTCTGTCTTACCCGAGGGCAATGAGATCTCTAAGTTGGCTTTGTTTGTTGGGTGGAAAGGGATGTAAAACAGGCTGAAAAGGCCTGTGTTCTGAAAGACATTAAGCATTTGTGTCAAACTCCACCCCAAGGCTGACTGGAGTTCTGATTTTTATGTTCCTTTAGTTAACTATTTCAGGGCTTCTTTGGGGCAGGCTTCTTGGCATCTCTCAAGGGCAAATTACGCCCAGCTCACTTGGGACTCAGCAACTCAGTCTGGATGCAAGAGACCCTCAGGGCCGCTGACATCATGAGCACAATTCATGACAAGAAAAGTCACAGACAAATGTGTCCCTAAAGCTTCCAGCTGCCTGGGTGGGGCTGATAGACCAGGCCAAAGGAAGGCTCTTAATCTATATAGCTCTGTGCCCGTAACATGGAAACCACCTATTGAAAAGGCCCTGTTTTAAATTGTAAAGCAGGCAATTTCAAAAGGAAGTAAAGCATGAATGTGTTGTTTGGGACTGATGATCACTTTTTGTTTGTTTGATTTTGAATTTTATCAGGCTTCACAAGAACTGCTGCTGTGCTCATTCAATTTCCTGTGCAATACGCCCATGAGTACAGTGATTTCAAATATTCTGTTTTGTGGCCAAAAGCCCTGAAGATCTTTTAAAACGCAAATAAATACAAGAGAAAATAATATAGCAATGAATCCCTAATAACCCACAGAGAAAAATTAAGGGGTTAAGTTCTAAAGCATCCCTTCCTAGTTCTAGTTAATTGCTCCTCAAAGACCGTTGAATATGTGTATATGTCTGAATGTGTGTGTGTTTGTGTGAAATGTGTAAGTCATGGACATAAGCATAAATGTAAATGTGAAGATCAATATGAACATATGAGCATAAATGTAAATGTGAGTGCGGTGAGGGTGTATATGTGAAAAGGTGTCTAAGGCAATTGTATAATGCAAGTACAGCCACGGATGAGTGTGAATGAAGAGCATGTAAGTGCACATTGGATGAGTTTAGCACAAGTGTGTGTTCATAAAACTATTAGTCTATATGTATGTTGTGTTAACACAAATGTATGAATGTGTGTGTAAGAAACAGTTGTATGTGGGCCAGAGTGGTAGCACAGTGAGCAGCCTGCTTGCCTTGCATGTGTCCAACCCAGTTTAATCTCTGGCACCACATATGGTCCCCCAAGCCTATCAGGAGTGATCCCTGAGTGCAGAGCCAAGAATAATCGCTAAGTACTTCCAGTGTGACCCAAAACCCAAAATAAATAAATAAATAAATAAATAAAATTAAAAGACAAACTCATACCTTAAAAGAAGAAACATTTATATATATGAATGCCAAGTGTGTGTAGTAATGTGAACAAAGATACAACTCAAAAGGACCCAGATTTGGAAAATTAATCACTTCTAGATAAAGAACCTGCCATAGAGGCAGACTAGGGGAGAGGGGATAGAATTGGGGACATTGGTGGTGGGAAATGGGCACTGGTGGAGGCATGGGTGCTGGAACACTATGACTGAAAACCAAACATGAACATCTTTGTAATTATATCTCAAGGTGGTATAATAAAAGATTACATGGGGCCGGAGTGATAGCCCAGCAGGTAGGGCGTTTGCCTCGCATGTGGCTGGCCTTCGCCGGCCTGGGTTCAATCCCTGACATCCCATATGGTCCCCTGAGCACCGCCAGGAGTAATTCCTGAGTGCAGAGCCAGGAGTAACCCCTGAGCGTCGCCGGGTGTGACCCAAAAAAGCAATAAAAAAAAATATATATATATATATATATAAATATATATTAAAAAAAATAAATAAATAAAATAAAATAAACATACATTCATGTACATAACCATCCTAGAATAAGTCAAAATATTAATAAATATTATTTCTTGGTAAAAAAAATCAATCACTTCTGAGCACAAACACCAGATTGTGCTGGGCAAGAAAGGCTGATTTGGAAAGTGGTAATGGTCATGTTAAGTCCCAATTGTCCAAAACAGGGTAACTTATGTCTATTTCACTGACATCAATAGCATTATTCAGAGATGGGGTTGAGAGATGTTGGTAAAATACATGCTTTCTGAGACTACAGCACAATGATTTTAGTTACATGCATGCACCCATGTAACTATCCTTCAGGTCAAGATATAGAATATTTCCATCAGACCCTCCATTTTTCTTCTCAAATATATCTTGATTTGGATGATGAACTTATATGTAACCCCACAATGTGTTGGTTGGGTTTCTTCTAAGCCAACCTAAAGGAGGATGGAATTTTTATTATTGTTCATGAATATTAGACCATCTTTGGCCTTTGATGAATATTTTATACATGCCAGCGAATCAACGTAAATGTATTGCAGCTGTTTGGAAACCAAAGAGGATTGAATTATATTGACATGACTCACTAGGTTTTGAGGTTGTGTGGATTTTTGGAAGGTGGAAATTATTAGAACAAGCACCTCCATGGAAATTACCATTAATCCAAAGCATCTGAACTTCCCCTCACCCCATTTCCACCATTCTGGTCTCCTCCTGCCAAACTTTCCTTTCATTAAATGCATGAGTCACCCCCAGGGAGAACCATAGAGAAACTGTGGGAAAGAGTATGGCATTTGGAGTTAGCCAGGCATGGACTTGCAATCTCAATGGCCCATCAGCTAGTTCTGTGTCTTCAGGTAAGTTAGCAACTCTAGGGCTCAATTTCCCAATTTGTAAGAGATTACATTATCCCTTTTCCCAGGTTGGAGTCAGGATTAAAGTCCATGAATAGGCACAAATATGCAGGAACTAAAATTGATGTCAGATTTAAGGTGCATAATAAGAACAAAAGGAGTGGCTGGACAGCTTCTTTAATAATTGAAAATTATTACAACCACTTTCATTCTTCTAGAATTTTGCTTCTCCCCATCAAACAACACTATCCCTGGCACCTGACAGGACTTACTGTGTGCCTCAACAAATAAGTCAGCAGCAATGCTACAACTTGTGAGGTGGCTAGAAAAGCAATACAACTTCTATTTCTCTCTCTCTCTCTCTCTCTCTCTCTCTCTCCCTCCCTCCCTCTCCTTCTTTCTCCCTCTCCCCTCTCCTTCTCCCTCTTCCTCTCCCTCCCTCTCCCCCTCCCCCATCTTACTCTGGGAACCCAGTCACCACACTGAAATACTGAAAGGAGTTCAGACTCACCCCCAAAACCAGACTTCTCTATGGAGTTCTTTTATTTTTAGTTTTTGGGTCACACCTGGCAGTGCTTAGGGGACCATGTGGTGCTAGGGTCTCTTGCATACAAAGCATGAACTCAGCAAGGTCTCCAAGTGCAAGGCAAGCACCTGACCTTCTGTACATCTCTCCAGCCCCCAATGAGCTATCTGTATGGTCCAATGAGGCTTCTCTATAAGAAGTTCATGTGCAGAGCTACTCATGAATGAGCTTTTTGAGGATCCCAACTGTTAGTTTTTGAGACTTCCAGCTGAGGTCTCAGTTAAGGAAAAATGCATGCTATCCCTATTAGGGTTCAGTTAGAATCTGAGTGTAAAAAGTGGCTCTTTAGGTATCTAAGTTGGGGGTAGAGATTTGTAGTTTGGTAGACAGCTGTAGTAGCAGGAACTTGGTGCATTAAGTGTTTTTGTGAATGAACTTGTATTCTTACACATATCTTTCTGCAGGGAAGCGCTGAGGCACCCCGCACAAAATCCGGGAGCAGGATCAAGGATCCCCTTTTTGTCCCAGGGGATTGGCGGCCATCGACAGAGAAAGACACAAGAATCTGGCAAAGTTTTAAAATGCTTTACTTAACATAGGTTCTGGCATACAGATCAGCAATAGGGAAAACTCCAAACTTAGGGTTCCCAGCTGGGCCTGCCACGTGTAGGCCAAGATGACTGCCACCACATGTTAAGGCCCAGCAGAGAGGAGACAGCAAACTGGTGCCAGCAGAAAGGGGAAAAAAGAGAGCCAGAGAGGAAGCAGGCTAGTTTTATATCCCTGCAACCCAGATCTCCCACTTCTGTGGAAAGTCATCAGGGTCAAATGCCGTCGGGTATTTTCTCCCAGGACCTCACCTAGGCCCTTTGAGATGTTAATGTTTGGAGCCAAGATCTGCCTAAGAAATGCCTCTGCAGGGTAAGGAAAGAGAAGGAGTTTCTGAGGTGAACTGTATCCCAGAATACAAAGGCATATATGTATATATCCATATGTATGTATATGGATCCATATATGTATATATATACATATATACATATATGTATATATAATAATCCATATATGTATATATACATACATATATACATATATATGTATATATACATATATGGATCCATATATATTTACCACATATATAAATCTATATACATATAGATTTTATATATAAATATATATCCATTTATATATATTTATGGATCATATATATCCATATACATATATATGGATACATATATATTTATATATAAATATTTATGGATATAGATCCATATATATGGATATATATGGATACTTCTCAAAAAACAGAAATTTCTCTCTCTCTCCTCTTTATTCATTATGGCTTCCAATACAGATACTGAAAAGCTATCATGTATATCCCTTTATCTACTTTCAGCCCTCTGTTCTTGTCCAGAGTGATCATTTCCAACCATTGTTGTCATAGTTGCCCCTTATCTAGAGAGAATAAATAGAGGCAGGTAAGTGGGAGGAGGAGGGGAGGAGGGAAACTGGGGACACTGGTGGTGGAAAATGTGCACTGGTGAAGGATGGGTGTTGGAACAGTGTATGACTGAAACTCAATCATGAACAACTTTGAAACTGTGTATCTCACAGTGATTCAATTAAAATAATTTTAATTAAAAAGTCAGGGGCCATGGATAAAGAAGCTTTGGTACATCTACACAATGGAATACTATGCAGCTGTTAGGAAAAATGAAGTTATGAAATTTGCCTATAAATGGATGGACATGGAGAAGATCATGTCTTGAGTGAAATTAGCCAGAAGGAGAGAGACAGATATAGAATGACTGCATTTATTTGCATGACATAAATATATATGTATATATTATGATACTAATATCCAAGGTCAAGTGAAACATGTATCAGGAGGTCTTGTCAAAGGTGGAAATTATCACAAATGTGTGGGAGTCAGAGGCTAGGTAAGACAGAAAATGGAACAGTGTGCTAACAATTGTCGAAAGTACTAACACCAACCTAGAACCGAGCATTAAATACAGGCAAAAAGATACACATGACAACCCTTTAATGTATGTTCTGAAATCCACAATCTGGAAGGGAAGGAAAAGAGAAAGAGATAGAGAGAAAGGGAAAGAAATAAAGAACCTGCCATGGAGGTAGGCTGGGGGAGGGAGGAGGGAACCAGGGACATTGGTGGTGGGAGATGGGCACTGGTGGAGGGATAGGTGCTGGAACACTGTATGACCAAAATCCAAATATGAACATCTTTGTAATTGTGTATTTCATGGTGGTATAATAAAATACTTATTAAAAAAAAGTCAGGGCCAGACGATAGCATAGTGGGTAGTACATTTGCTTTACATTTACCCCAAGGGCCAAAAAATCTCTATTAAGAAAAGACATTTGCACTTCTATATTCATTGAATCATTATTCACAATAACCAAACTCTGGAAACAACCCTGATATTCAAGAACATATGACTAGTATACATATACACAATGGGATAGTAATAAAAGTAAGTTATGAAATCTGCTGCTACGTGGACAGATCTGAGAGGTATCATTCTGAGTAAAGCTAGTCAGAGGAGCAGGACTGATACAGAATGATCTCCTTCATAAGTGGTATCTAAAATAACACAGTAACAGAGCTGAAGGTGCTGGGAAGCCTCCAGTCATTCACCCAGAGATGCCCAGGAGATCATGGTGTGCTGGGGGTTGGACCCCGGTCAGGCCCACATCTGTGTCCTAACCCCTGTATTATCTCCCTGACTTCAGGGTGTTCATCTCTTGCAGGCGTCTGTAAATAGTATAACAAACAGATTCTAAAATTCTTCTATTATGTGTGATTCTCTTTTAATATTTCTGATGTTTAAGAACTTATTAATTAAATAATTAAGGCTTTTGAATGATTAAAAAAATAAAATAAAATAACACAGTAAGAAAAACCAAATGCCCAAAGGCAACAGAAACTGAGAACTAATCTTTAATAGGAATCATCTTGCTGAAGGGGGTGTCATAGGGATGGGAAGGTGGAATGGCAACAGAACAGTGGTGGAGGGAAGCTATGGGAACCTACTGCAGAGTGGTGGAGGCGTAAAGGATGTGGTGTTGGAATGTTTTATGCATGAAACTCTGCCATTCTTAATGTTGCGTAGCACTTTGCCTAAAATAAATGCTTTAAAACTAATCCCCATGGCAGAGGTAGCTAGAGACATGCCAGAGACATGAATTCTCTCACATGTATAGTTATAATGGGGAAGACATTGGCCAGCATCTTATCGGACCATGTGACTATGGGGCCATGTGGCTAAGGAGGCCTTCTGTGTCACTGCAGACTGAGTGGCTAGGTGTCCAGTGTGTCCAAACAATGTATCACCTTTTTCATAGGGATCTTATCCTCGCTGGATTGATAATCCTTGAGGGCTAGAGCTGGACCTGCCACTGTAACCTGCCACTGAAGAGAAGAAAATAAGAATCTCAACTCTTTAGTGATAAGAGAAAGAAAAACTGATATTAAAAATGTTTACATTAACATTTTTCATTCATTCACATGCTCCCCAAATTACTTTACAAAAAAAAAAAGAGAAACAAAAAAATCATAAACAAAAACTTTACCTAAATGAGGTGCAGCTGTAACCTTGAAAGATTCATCCCAAATTTTCCCCCTTGACAGAAAAGGGATTTCAGAGGCTAGGAAAAAATTCTACCCAGAAGAAAAGTCATAACTTGCCAATCTGGCATTTTAATCACCCAAAGAAATAAATTTTCCCGTTAGAAATTTTTGGAAACCAAAGTTGACTGTTAGATTTTCTTTAATGTTCCACAGAGCTTTTTACAAGTTATTACAAGTTATTAAATGGTTGACTTAACCACTGTTTCATGTATCTAACAGATGGAGTGGAAGAATTCAGCACTGGGAAACAATTATGTGAAAGTTGACTTAGTGGCAAGATTGTACCTGAGCACTCTGTGCTCACCAGTAGCCCTCGAGTCTTGTCCTTGCAGTATCCACAGGAAGAGGGTAGCTCACAGTGAGAGAGAACTTTCCTTTTGATTGTTCCCAGGACCTCCTTACAATCCCAAGAGTAAAGGCACATTTTATTGCCACCAATGACAGATGGAAAATTCAGAAAATAAAGAGGGCTGTGATTTCAGCCAATATCTCCTGGCCCATGTGTGTGAATCAGAAGCCGGGATCCCTGAGCCTCTTAGCACAGCACTTTCTCTCCCAGACCTCCCAGGCAGATATATGTCCAACTTGGATGCCAGCCCAGTGGGAATGAAATCAAACAGCGTCTGGGCCCCGTCTGGGTAAGGCTCTCACATAGGAGTGTCTTAGAGAAATAAAGACATGGTCCTACAAACCAATAAGGGAAATAGGTGAATAGTTGCACCACAAATAAACAAAAAGAGATAAGATAAAACAGATTTCGATTAAATGACAAACATGCAGTATGTCCCAAATGTGTGTGGACATTCAGAGGAAGGAGAGAGTCCAGAGAATTAGAGCGACAAAAAGGGAATTAATGGATGAGGAATTTGGATTTTCAGGAGGGAAAATGGGTAAATAATTTAATTAAAATGTTTTTTATCTGTTCGGCACCCCTTCCTGATTTCTCTGGAAATATATGTCCCTTTCTTTGGGGAAATTGTTTGTCCTTCAAGTCCAGTCGTTAGAGACTGGCTATAAAGGGGGCTGCCCAGGCGAGCCATCTGTTTGTGGCATTGAAACAGGAGTGGCCCCCCGCTCTAGTTCATCCAGAATTTCTTATAAAACAAAAACATAAATAAAAAATAAATCACCTGTGTCCTGTTTGTAGGCAGCATGAGAAAAAGCTGCCAGTGCCTTGGGTTCCACACAGTGGAGGCGGCAGGGCTGAGATGAGACAGGGACAGAGCCCTGTTGACCTTGGGACCAGGGTTCCAGTTGTTTCTGATCCTCAACAGCCCCCTGCCCTTCTGAAAATCATTGCTACATTGAGTTGATCCCTTCTCTCCTTTCCCCCAGTGAGGCAAAGAGTTGCTCATGTCAGCACCAGATTATGTAGAGAGAAGGGAGATGTGGCCCTCTCCTTGCAGAAGGTTCTAGGTCAACTGATAGAGAAGCTGGGAGGCAGAGGCAGTTTAGGGATAGTGGAGTGTGGAGGATTGGCCTAAATCATGAGGGGAACAGCTTTGAGCTGTTCATCGGAGACAGCAGCAGAACTAGCCAATGGAGACACTGAGACAGCAGCCAGGAAGGAGAAGTGGATGTCCGGAGAGAAGTTAAGGCAGAGACTACTGTGGTGAAAAGAGTGTTAGACCCAAAAGAACGTTAGACTCCAGGAAGCCCTGGAGACGGGGCTCTGACACAAATACAAAAGCATCCAGGAGAAGTTAACAGAATATTCTTAAATGGGGAACCATTTTCATGGAGGAATGGTTGAAGTCATAAATGTAGAAAATTGTCAAGGGAAGCAGAGTCAAGAGAAAAGAAAGAAAGAAAGAGAGAGAGAGAGAGAGAGAGAGAGAGAGAGAGAGGAGAGAATTTGGAGAAGGAAAGCTTGCATAGCAACTGCATAGCAATTGTTTTCAATTGGAACAAATCGAAAACAACAAGAAGAAAAGAAAAGGTCAGTTAAGAAGATTGAAGAGAACCAGAGAGATCATACAGGGACTAAGGCATTTGCCTTGCATTGGCCAATGTCATCAAATTCCTGATCCCTGTCACCACATATGTGCTGCCTGGGATCACCCCTAAGTGGAGTCAAAAACAACCTCTGAGCATTGTTGGGTGTGCCCTGATATACTACCACACACACAAAACAAATACAGAGGAGTACTTCTATAGAGTTTGAACTTGAGGGACAGGATGTGTTTGGTAAATAGACTTGGATATATCAGAACATCAGCTGTATCATGAGAAGGGTGTATACTCATGACCCACAACCCTTCCTGGGACTTTCCCCTGGGCTCCAGCTGGCTCTGCAGTATAGACAATGCCCACATCAAAACAGGGAGAGGGGCCGGCGATAGTCCAGCGGGTAGGGCATTTGCCTTGCATGTGGCCAACCCGGGTTCAATCCCCCAGCATCCCATATGGTCCCCTGAGCACAGCTAGGAGTACTTCCTGAGTGCAGAGCCAGGAGTAACCCTGAGCATCATGGCCAGGTGTGACCCAAAAAGAAAAAAAAGGGGGAGAGAGGGAAAGATATTTCTCTTAGAATGACAAGGCCTCTCTAGGAGGCTGGGGGGCAAGATGGGGGTGGCCTGAAATGAACAGCCTGGAGGAGCAGCTCTGTCCTTTCCAGGTGGAATATAACTTCCCCAGCACCGCAGTCTCATGCCTGGGGATGGGGCAGTTCTGATGCACATTTCCTAGAGGTTCCCCCACCCCTAGATTAAGTGCCAGCTGACGGAACAGTAGACTTGTAGCTGTGTGCCCCAAATATCCCTCTTGAACCTGAATGCTTGTCTCAGCATCTGTTTCTGAGAGCAACTGAGCTGGGAGAGGCATGCATGTCAGTCACTTGCGAGGAGCGAAGAAAAGAGGCAGCACTGTTTTTAATGAGGGAGAACACAAGGCATAGAGCAGGGCCTGGCATGCCCATGGCCAAGTTCCTTTTTATGCCTCTCTGAAAAGAGAGTTGAGCAGAGGAGAGCAACACTACACTCAAATCTCAAGACCAAGGGGGAAGGGAGAGAGAGAGAGACAGAGACAGAGACAGAGACAGAGAGAGGCAGAGAGAGAGACAGAGAGAAGAGCGAGAATGAGTGAGAGAAAACAAGAGTGAATAAGTGAGAGAGATAGAGAGCATAAGGGGCTGAAATTCTGTCTCTGCATGCACCAAATTTGGGTTCAGTCACAGGCTCTGCAAAGTCCCTTGAGCATTGCCAGGAGCAACTCCCAAGTACTTTCATGTATGGGCCCTGCCTCCAAGAAAAGATTAAACTCTCAATCTCTTATTGCTTATTTATTTGGGGGCCACACCCAACAGTGCTCAGAGCTCACTCCTGGCTCTGTGCTCAGGGGTCATTTCTGGTGGGGCTCAGAGGATCCAAACCAGGTTGGCCATGTGCAAGGCAAGTGCCCGATGTGCTGTATTATTGCTTCAGCTCAATTCCCAGTTCTTTATAACAGCCTACAGAGTAGGTTTACATACAGTAAAAAAATCTTTGATTCAGTGGCCATCCCCTACCCCCAGCTCTATTACCTGGAGGGCTCTGGGAAGAAAAAATGTCAGCTATGAAACAGAAAAGCATCTCAGGAAGAGAACAGACCATTAAAAAGTGGGTCAGCATCCAGCCCCCGGCGCCGTGCCTGCAGCGGTTCCGTCAAGCCTGTCAGTGAGATGCTCGTCTAATAAGGCTGAAACCTCCTGCTGCCTCTCACCCTCCATTAAGATCCAGACGCTCCTCTCAGTAGATGTACAGACAGACCCATCTTTCCTGATCTCTCTGTGGGTCCCAGAGCCCCCGAGGACTGGGAAACCAGGGCCCTTTCGTCCCCAGAAACTTTGCTGTTTCAGAGGCTTCTAGCTCTAATCCCTTTTCAACTCCTCTCCAAAAAGAGATTATTTTTCTATAATAGGAAAAACTTTTGAAAAAACCACCCCATTTGCCCAGCTGGCTGAGCCCATGCCGGAGAGAGAACGGTGGTTCTCCGGACAGCTTGTGTGTGAGAGGAAATGAGGCACTGTCCCTCCCTCCTCCCCTGGATGAATTGGCTCTTTCTGGATTCGGGGTGAGATCTCTGCTTGGTGTCCGTGGGTGGCATAACAGTGGGGTCCTGGGGTGGGGGGGGGGCACCTCTGCTTCCCAGTGCCACAGCAAAGGGTGAGACCTCCAGCCACTGCCACCAAATGGGGGCCACAATCGTGTGAACACGAAAACCAAGTGTTCCCCCCAGTGGGCCTACAGGCTGATACCACAACATGGAGTGTGGCCACTTCCAATTCTTGCAATAATATAAATGATAAAGGGGCGAGAGAAGGGGATAGTTAAAATTGTATTTATTTTTCTTTTTGGGTCACACCCGGCAATGCTCAGGGCTTACTCCTGGCTTTGCACTCAGGAATTACTCCTGGCGGTGCTCAGGGGACCATATGGGATGCCGGGGATCAAACCCGGGCAGCATGGGCCTGGCAGGCAAGGCAAATGCCCTACCCGCTGGGCTATCGCTCCGCCCCATGGGATAGATAAAATTTTAATAGATTTTATTTTTGGTTGTTTGTTTTGGCGTCACACCTGGTAATCCTCAGGGATTATTTCCTGGCTCTGTGCTCAAGGATCACTCCTGGTAGAGTTCAGGGGACCATATGCAGTGTTAGGAATTGAACCCAGGTCAACCCCATGTGAGGCAGTGCTTAAACCCCTGTAATATCACTCCAGCCCCCCCCCCCCCAAATTTTAGTAAAAATTTGAAAGAGTAGTCTGATCCTGATTCTCTGACCAACGGGTCAGAATCCAAGGATAAACCCCCATTTTTATGGCCGTCTAATTTTTGACAAAGGAGCTGGGAGCAAGAGATACAATAAAGACAGTGTCTTCACAAATGGTGCCATGAAAACTAGGTAACCACATGTAGAAAATTAAAGCTAGAGCCATATCTGACATCTTACACAAAACTCAATTTAAAATGGATCAAGGACCTTGAAATCAGATCACTTGATCACTTGAATCCCGTTATTCTATTCATGGATTTCGATTTGCTCGAGCGGGCACCAGTAACATTTCCATTGGACCCTATCACGTGCCAATGTAGCCCAATGGCATCTTTTCTTACTGCTGCCGTATTAAGGGCTCTTTCGGGTCAGGAAAATAAACATTTCAGTTACTGGATTTGGCATATCAGATAGACTCAGATATAGAAATCAGATAGAATCTATAAAATACATTGGGGAAAATATAGGCAGAATGTTCCAAGGTTTGAACTTCAGATATGTCTTCAGTGATATGATATCAGTGGTGAAGGCTATAGGATCAAGAATAAACAAATAGAACTACATCATATTAAACAGTTTCTGCTTGGCAAAAAAAAATGTACTAAAATTAAGACAGCTAACTGAATGGTAGAAAATATTTCCATCCTACACATCAGAAAAAGGGTTGATATCCAAGATATGTTATAAAGTACTCACAAATATCAACCAAAAATTGAAAAACCCCCATCAGAAAATGGGGAAAGGAAATGTATAGGGACTTCCCTGAGAAAGACCAACAGGCACATGAAAAAAACTCTCAGCATCACTTATTATTAAGTAAATCCAAATTAAGATGACAATGAGATATCATCTTACACTAGTGAGAATGGTACATATCAAAAATAATGGGAACAATTTGTGTTGGTGGGGATGTGGTGAAAAGGAACTCTCATTCATTGCTGTTGGGAATGCTGCCTGGGTCCTCTGTGGGAAACAGTACAGAGAATTTCTCAGTAAACTTAGATTTGAGCAACCATATAATCCAGCAATTTCACTTTTTGGAGATCTACCCTCAGGAAAGAAAACCTCATGCATAAGGACATATGCACACCATTATTCATTGCTACGCTCAGTACTAAGATGTGGAATCAACCTAGGTGGCCAACAACAGATGAATGGATTATGAAGAAGTGGTATGTATACACAATGGAATACTATGTGGCTACAAGGAACGATGAAATCATGTAATTTGCTGCAGCCTGGTTAGAACTGGAAGATATCATATTGAATGAAGTAAGCCATAGGAAGAAAAACACAGAATGATCTCACTTCTCTATGAAATACAGAACACTAAATGAGGAAATGCAGTGAAAGGGGATGCTTAGATCACCCTTGACCCCAGTGGTTAGAGAGAAGGGAGAGAGAAGGAAAGAAATCAAAGGGGTAAGAAAAAAAACAGGAGTATTGGGTGAACCTGCGCCAGGACTTCAGTTATACTGTTGATACGGGTGTGTGGAATAGCCAAATATCCACAATATAGACTCAACAGCACTGAAAAGATGAGATCTAAGCTGCAACCACTGGAACTTTGTAATGTGCTTGTCAAGTTGACAGGTGGGGATGGGGGTGGTCTTTGGGGTAGGGAGGGAAATGGGGACACTGAGGAGGTAATTTGACACCAGTGCAAATAATATATGCAAATATTGCAAATAACCAGTGCAAATAATATATGCCTAAAATACAATTATCAATAACTTTGTAAATCACAGTTCTTTGATAAAAAATTAATAAAAACAGTCATGTGTCTTCTGAGTAGACCTAGAAACAGTGACAACCAGCAGTGATAATGGTGGTAGTGATGGTGGTGGTGGTGAATAGCTACCATGAGCGTCACAGAATTCCTTGGGGCATTCTGGCCACAAGCAACAGAAATTAACTCTGGTCAACTGAAGCAGGAAAGGGGAATAGGAGCACAATAGAGGGTGGTGGCAGGTCACACAGACCCCGGCCTCAGCCTCTCTCTCATCTACCAGCCCCTCTGAGCACTGGTCACAGAGCGTCCCTGTTGCTTTTCCAGAAAATGGCCTGCTGGAAACCAGAACCTCCGCCCCCCCCGCCTTGACAGCCCAAGACTGCCTGAAGTGGGTCTCAAAACACACAAACATCCAAACCAAAAACCAGGGGGCAGGTCTTCCTCAGAAGCACAGCTCACACCCACCATCCCCAGATGAGGCTGGAGTCCAGACTACCTAATATCCTCCTTAGGCCTTGCCTGTCTGTTCCTCCCTGCACTTCCTCGAAAGATTTCTCATGTGAGCAATGATAATGCCACTGTCAAGAATCCCCACTCAGACTCTCTTTCTAGGAACCCCAGGCAAAGACAAGAACAGACAGATTGAACAGCACTCATGGGGTCCCTGACAACCTGGGAGAAAGAACTGAGGAACATTCTTCTTTCTGCCTAGCGTAGCCTGGAACTTATCTACTGAAGTGCAAGGAATGGACAGAGCATCTTGTCACTCCATCCTACAAATCTACATGACCTCTCTCAGGCAGGATATGAATGGTTCTTACCAGACACAGTTGTGTAGTCTAACTATCAGTTGGGTAAATGCCATTTTGCCCAGTCCTCAGCATAGCCTCTGAAGTAAATCCAAATATCTATGATACAAAAGAAAATCGAAGCACAGCACAGTTCTGGGAAAACCCAGGTGTTAGCCTAGATACCTAAAGTTCTTTTCTTCAGAGATACCACTTTGAAGCATTGATGCCACACCCCCCCCCCCCACACACACACATACACACACACAATTTCTGTTTGCACGTTCATGGTCAGTAAGTCTATCATGGCAGGCCCAATCCCTTGGGAAGTTACTGACTTAGGAAGGGCTAAGTCCAAATTCCAGTCAATCAGACTTGAGGAGAATTATCCTGGGCCTTCTGACAAATATCTTCTTGTTTCCCATAAGGAAACCCAAGGAGAGATCGTCCCTAACTCCTCCTCCTCGATGTAGTTCCAACAATAGAAACTCCCACAAACATCGTGTCCACCCTTGTGTTCGTGTCAATACAGGGAGATGGGCAATATCAAGAGAACCAGAGAATCTAGCCTGCTAAACTTCTGTTATCTATTATCACTTGTATCACTTGTCTTCCTATTGTTCATCCATTTGCTCGAGCGGGAGCCAGTAACATCTCCATTTGTTGGGAATGAGATCCATTATTATTACTGTCTTTGGCATATTGAATATCTATTATATGATGAGATTAAGCACCCCCATTGTTTCAGATACAGCATGAGCTGAAGGTTTCTGTAACCTTTAGCTAAACACTCTAAATGGGTGCTCTCACTATTCTGAGATAAAGGTGAAGAACAGATGTGAAAGCAAGAGAACATCCTTAATGGTAAATCCTAGGACACCTGATGATTTTGCCTTCTGTCATTTACTAGCTGTGTAACATTGGGAAAGTAACCTAACTTCTCTGAATCACAGTTTTATCCTGTGTGAAACTAAGACAATATAATGTCTCCAGCCTGTGTTTGCAAGGACTAAATAAGGTCAAGTGTTTAGAGCAAACCACTTAGCCTCTGGCACAAGGGTACTCAGCCATACTTGGCTATTATACAGACTCTTAGAAGAATCAAAAGAGTATCTATTGCTTTCAAACACCTAGTAAATTTTTTCTGTGCCGTCCCCATCTCAGTTGCTGTAGTTATCCAGTTAGATCCCCAGCTCAGTCACTGCATCCTTTCCAGTTAACAGGCATAATTTCTCACAAGTTCACCCACATGCAAATAAAGAGCTTCCAAAAAGGCAAATATTACTTTTGTCCCATTAATCTGACCAGCCCCCCAGCATGATTCCAGGAACATGTGGATGCTAAATATATTCTTAGTTCAGTGGTTTTTTTTTATTGCGGCTCAAAAAAAAAATCAACCTCGACAAGCAGTGGTTCTTAAGCGTTTTGGGGTCATGAACCCTTTTTGAGAATTAAATGAATATTCTGGAGTAACTCCTAGACAAACACACAGCCAAGAAAAATGGCCATTCGCTGGCTCCCTCTGTCAGCTCCAGGCTCCTGAACTAAATCTATCAAATACACCAGAACCATTGATGCCACCACCAGGAGTCCAGGGACTTCACAGAAATAACCTCATTTCTGAATAAGGAAACACCAAAAAGGAAAGACTCTCCCTCTCGCCATCTGTGTAGGCGCAGCCATTTTAGGTTTCCCATGAGGCCACACTGCTGAGCCATGCCACTATCCTGGCCCCTATGTCCCCATGTTCCCTGGCAGGCCTGCCCAGATCACCAACCAAGTTCACAGGCAGGAGCATTTTCCTGTCTGCTATGCCAATGAATGGCATTCTGAGAGAAAGGCCTCATGGGAGACAAAGATGGCAAAATAAAGCCAACACGGATCATCTAAGCCTGACAAGGTTGTCACTGGCTTCCTCGTTCCTTCTGTCCCTGAGCTTTGCACTGTGACAGGAGTGAGAAGGAGGACATAGTTAATGGGCCCAGGTGGGAATTCTCCCTTCATTTGTAAGCTGCTGTGTGACCCTGAGAAAGCCATTGCCTCAGTTTCCTTCTCTGTGACATGAAGTTTGTGACCTGGTTTTTTCTATGGCATGTGGCCTGTGTCAGAGAGTCTGCCCAGAACCACACAGAGGAGGCAGTGCAGAGCTTACCTTTGATCACTTTTGTTATCAATATCATAGAGGGGGAAACAATCCTAATGTTTTCATGTGATTATATAAAATAAAGACCTGCCCAGCAGTGGAGGCCCTGGAAAGCTGGAGCAAGGATCTGGGCCTCCACGGGGAACAGATACTTCCTCTTCTCTCCAGACAACTCAGCCGACACTCCTTGTTTTCATGCTTGAAAAGAAGGAAAATATTTTCCTGGCACTTGGGAGCAGTTTTTCCATTAACCTTCCCTCTGCATGTTGTTTCACCACTATCCAAAGCGACACAAAAGCAAAGTCGAAAATTTCACACCAAGGAGGATAGGAACATGCGGTCCCGACCTGGGCTATCTCTAGGCAACAGAGCCAGGGTCATTTCATAAGCAAGGGTCAGGAACACCCCCCCCACCCACCCAGAGCTATATGCCAACAAATGATCAAGAAGCAGCTTCCCCAGACCTCCCTCAAATACTTGAACGCGTATTAAAAAGAGTTCGGTACAAGCCCCCTGGTCAGGGGTGGGGCTGATGGCTCAGTAGGCTGGAGCGCTTGCATGCAGGAGCTCTGGGTTCATTCCCAGGTACCACATAGTCACTCACATACCACAGGGTGTAACCCAAAAAACAACAAAATTCCTGAGCAATTTGAAAGGTCATGCTTAGGAAATATGAAGACTTCCCTAGGAGAGCAGCCCGTCACATGAACCCTGATGTCTGACCCCTGACCCCAAGCCAATCAGGATATAAACCTCAACTTTTATATTCAGGAACCCATCAGTATCTTTCCCACCATATGAGTGTGTTTTAAATGGATCCTTCATTGGGTCAAGTGTGATAACCCATCAAGATGTGGGCACTTAAAAATGGACTGGGGGGGCAGAGAGATGATTTGATGGGCTGGAGCACATAAGCTTTGTATAGAGGAGACCTAGATTTCATCCCTAGAGCCGCATGGTTTCCCAAGCACCACAGGAATCACCCCTAAGCACTGGAAGGGGAGTAGCCCCTCAATACTGCTGGAGGTAGCCTACATTTTTTTCAAGGCATGGATCCCCTTTACACTTATGTGAATGAAATAAACAGGGAGAGGACAGCTGAGCCAGACCTGTTGGCCCCAAATCTGGGCAGGATTGACTAGAATGTGCTTTGCAGCATTCTCAGTGTTTGGCAGAAGCAGAGCCTCCCATCAATGGGAATGTTGTTTTGCTGTTGAATAGCTGGCCACGGCTCATGCCAAATGGCCTTTTCTTTCATATCAGGGTAAGGCTCGGAGATCGGAGGGTCATTCCGTCATCTGTGAGACTCTGCACTGTGCCTGCTGCTTCCAGCTGCTGGATGCTCAAAGGACTCTCCTCTGATGTGCATGGAGCGGGTCCTGAGCCTCCCTTCCAGGCTGGGTCCTGTCTGGGTTCTACATTTCACAACTGTGCAGGGCAGAGAGCACCCAGCGGCATTCTGGCCTGTCTCTAAGCCAGTCGTTTCTAAAGAGATTCAAGTGCATTGTCCTCTTTCCACCTTTGTGCATATTGACTTAAGCACCTGAGAGGTCGCAGCCTGCCAGTTCCATGAACAGCCAGGCCCTGAGCTCAGTTTGGTCCCAGGAGGACAACACTGTCACTGTCACTGTCCCCACAGTCTCCCCCATCTCTGCCTAGCACAGCAGAGAGCACAGCTAAAGCTTGAGGCATACCTATCCCTTTTCCTCTTCTTCCCTTCTCATGACACCCCAACCCTCAGTGGAGGGGAGGAAACAGCCGAAGGAGGCTGACTCCCCAGATAACCCTGCTGAAAAGCAGGGACTAGCGATTGGAACCACCAGGCTCTGCTGCCTCCCATGGGGTGGATAAGCCAATGGTCCTCTGAGAGGCAATTTTCTCGTCTGTAAATGGGCTGTTTTAATGTTTACATGAGTTTGTGTTTACAAACTGTGCAACATAAATGGGCCTTTACCTCCAGTCAAGACTGTATGGAGGGAAGTGCGGAAAGATAAATGTTGATAAGGAGTCAGTTTCAGGACATTAAGATGCATGAAAAGCATCTCTTCTGTCCATACAGAGCCTACACTTTCAAACATGTTTTGTGGGTTCCTTTTATGCATGGTCCCCCATCTTCTAGCCAGATATCCCCCCCACCCATGTAAATTCTCCTGTGGTCAGACCCTGAACACAGAGGGACACAGTGAGATGTCAGTCTTACTGGAGAGCTGGAGGAGGGTCTGGAGCACATCCATTTCTCCGAAGGACATCGGAGAGGGAAGCTTGATGTCAGGCTACCACTGCTTTGGTCGGGTTGTAGACACTACAGCCTTGGTGTTCAGCCATTTAGACAACATAGACCTTGGTCAGTCACAAACAGGAAGCATCACCAGAGAGAGAGAGAGAGAGAGAGAGAGAGAGAGAGAGAGAGAGAAAAAAAAAAAGAACCTGCCATGGAGGCAGGCTAGGGGAAGGGGAGGGAGGTGGGGACATTGATGATGGGAGATGGGGGGGTGAAGGGATGGGTGTTGGAACAACTGTAAAACCAAAATTCAAACATGAACATCTTACAATTGTATATCTAACAGTGGTATAATCACTCCTATCACTATCTCCGTTAATCGTCTTTTGCTGGCGGGCCGTTGTCTCCATTGTCCTGTCTCTGCTGTGCAGGCATGTGTCAGTAAGACTCCTTTTTAGGTCGGTGACCTAATATTTTTGGTGTTTGGCATATATCTACGGCGCTGGGCTGCGTGGGTGGGTGGGTGGGTGGGGGTGGGGTCTGGGGGGGGGGGGTGTGGCGTGTTCTCAAAAGTTCTTCCTCAGTCTTCAGAACTAATCTCAGGAATATTAAAAAAGAATAATTTAAAAATTGGGTTACATTAATTCACGGGTAAGGGGGCTGTTAATAGTCATCTGGTTCACTTGAGTGCTTTTGTCCTCATCTGCCCTGACGTGTAGCTGCAGACTTCATTCTAGTCTGGGCGGGAACTCACAGACCTTCCCTCTGAACACTCCCCAATAAAAAAAAGAGAGAAATAAGGGTAGAAGAAAGGTTGACTCTGTAATTACCAACTCATCCTCAACCCAAGGCAAAGCAGACTCCAGTAAAGGGAGAGCAAAGTGAGACTCAGCCTGGGCTATGAAGCAGGAGACTGAGGTCATATTCTCTGTGTCCGACCTGACACCAGCCAAGACTAGCTCATCCTGCCAGGCTCTAAACACAGAGACACACTAACCTCTGAAATATTCACCTGCCTCACCCAAGCCCATGCCTTCTCTTTACATGGAGGAGGGTAGGCTCAGTAGTGTAGCTCTCACCTAATCTGTTTTTTTCATAAAAGGATCTTACCAAGGACCCACAAGGCAAGAAGTCGGGAAGGCTGCTGAGCTTCCAGGCACTCTCTGGCTCCACCATCCTCCTGGCAATTTCATATACTCACCAACTTAGACGCTTCCCCTATCCTTTAGGCTTTTATGAAGACTTCATAGTAAATAACTGGCCACTGCCAACTCACTTAACCTCCAGTACCTCTCCCTCCTTGAGGTCAGTGGGTAGAACTGAAAGTTCTAACACTTCAGTCATTGGGGTAGTTCCCAGGCAACCAACTTCCATCCTTAACTTGGATTCTAACATCACCTCATTGACATAACAAAGGGAAAACCTTTCAAGTCTCATCACTGAGAAAATCCATAGGGTTTTTAGAGTTTTGTGCCACACATGATTTGGAGACTAAATGTCTAGTTCTTATTATGAATCACAATATCATATGCACATTCTGAGGCTCTAAAATGTGCATAAATTTGGGGGACACGCTCTTCAACCCAGTGCAAATATCAAACAGCAGTGAAAGGAATGTACTACAACTATATATCAACAGTATGGGTGAAAAATCTCAGACATCTGGTTCACACACCGAGCATAAAAGAAGAAAGAGTAAGTATGGTGATACTACATTTTCAGGAAAAACTAAACTGTCGTGTTTCATGATACATGTTTAGGGTTGTTTAGGTAATGGTATAATGCAAATTAGGTGAACCATTCCCACAAGAGTTATCTCAGTGTTTACTGGAGAGACACAGTGCAAGGGGCTGAAAATAAGGTTTCTAACATGTATCAGGAGGTTTTGTTAAAGGTGGAAATTATCACAAACGTGTGGGAGTCAGAGGCTAGGTAAGACAGAAAATGGAACAGTGTGCTAACAATTGTCGAAAGTACTAATACCAACCTAGAACTGAGCATTAAATACAGGCAAAAAGATACACATGACAACCCTTTAATATATGTTCTGTAATCCGCAATCTGGAAGGGAAGGAAAAGAGAAAGAGATAGAGAGAAAGGGAAAGAAAAGAACCTGCCATGGAGGCGGGCTGGGGGAGAGGGGAGGGAACCCGGGACATTGGTGGTGGGAGATGGGCACTGGTGGAGGGATGGGTGCTGGAACACTGTATGACCAAAACCCAAGTGTGAACATCTTTGTAATTATATATCTCACGGTGGTATAATAAAATACTTTTAAAAAAAAAGAAAATAAGGTTTCTAGGATGCTGGAATGCTCTGTTCTTGGCTGATATTAGAGTGTTCACTTTTTCATAATTTATTGTACACTTATTTTCTGTAAATAACACCCTTAACAATCAAATAAGGGTGTTGAAATCCACTGCTCCAGGTTCTGCCAGTAACTGTTGGGTTTTGGCAAGTTGTCTCACTGGACCAGAGGGAGCATCATGGCACCATAACTAGAATTGGAAGATAGCAGGTCCTGCATCTGAGTCTGACAGTGCCCTAGTTCTTCAGGGCACTATGTCTTCAGCACAGATGTCTTCAGGGAAGATGTCTTCAGCACTCTGAGCCAGGGTTTCCTCAGTTACAATTCTGTGCATGAAACAAACCTTCATTACGCATTGATCAGAAGGTAAGAAACGATGAGGTGTCTAAAATTACTTGGCTCAGTGCCTGGAATCCAGGAAGCTACTAGTTACAGGTAGCTTGCATCCCTGGCAAAAAAAGCCAAGTCAAATACATGCAGCCAATCACTCTTGGACCCCTATTGTGTGGCTGAGTTTGTAATGCAAGATGACCTTCTCTAATTCTCATCTCAATGCTATGAAATTGCTTAACCTTCTGAGATTTTACAGATGGTAACTCCCTCAGAGGGAGGGAGGGAAGTAATGTGAGCAAAACAGTTCTTCAGAAAGATTCTTCTAGAAGCTTTGGGGACAGGTTAATTGAGAGAAAGAAAGAGAGCTGGAGAGGGACAGGGCATGTGGGTGTCACAGGGCAGGATCATGCATGCTGGAATCAAGCTGGCTTGCATGAGTGCTCGGTGAGTGGTTTACTGAAAGGTATCTGGGAGACATTGTAGATCAGGCCTGTGGAAGAGCAGCAACTGGAGGAGCCTGTGAAATCTCGGTGCTTTCCCCCACACCCAGAGTTGTCCCTCCATACCCAGTGGGTATGGATGCTACCCACTGGGTAAATCAGATTATTTCTGGGGCTGGAGTGATAGCCCAGCAGATAGGGCATTTGCCTTGCACATGGCCGGCCCATGCTGGCCCGGGTTCAATCCCAGGCATCCCATATGGTCCCCGAGCACCGCCAGGAGTAACTCCTGAGTGCAGAGCCAGGAGAAACCCCTGAGCATTGCTGGGTGTGACCCAAAAAAGCAAAAAAAAAAAAATCAGATTATTTCTGAGTTGAGCTATAGCCTAGTCAATCATTATGTCCAGAGCATTATAGTTGCTGGTATGGAGTTGGGGAGGCGGGTACCACCACATCCCTCTATTAGAATTGAAGGACCAAAATCCTGACATGAAAATAGGGTCTTTAGTGTGATCAGTGAAGATAAAGCCATACTGGATTAAGATAAAGCCTAAGTCCAAGGAAGATGTCCTTATAAGAAGACCATAGAACAAGAACTGAGTGCTGAAAGGAGGTAAAGAGATACACCTATTCAATTCAAAATATGCAATTTCAGGATCTGTATTGCAAACCATAATGTCCAGAAGGTGAGTGAGAAAGAGAAAAGAAGTGTCTGTCATAAAGGCAGGAATGAGGGAGTAAAAAGGAAACTGGGGACACTGGTGATGGGAAATGTCCACTGCTGAAGGGATGGGTATAGGAATCATTGTGAGACTGAAGCCCAATCATGAACAACTTTATAACTGTGCTTCTCATGGTGATTCAATTAAAATAAAAAAGACCAAAAAACAAACAAAAATAAAAATAAAAAAAAGACCATAGAAAGTCTCATAGACAGCAAGAAACAGAACAGCGTCATAGAAAGGCAGAGTGAAGTGCTGCAGTTACAATTGAGGAGTCCTGGAGGCTGAAGCCAGTAGAGAGCCACAGAGCAGCTTCTCATGCAGTCTCCAACAAGAACTGACTCTGCAGGCACCTTGAGTTTAGACTTCCAGCTCCCCTGGATCATGACACAATGCCATTCCATCGCTGTGAACCACCCAACATGTGGTCACTTGTTCTAGCAGCCACAGGGAAACCAATCCAGGATTCAACTGTATACCTTGGCCACAATTTGCCCACAGATGCACCTCCCTTCCATCCATTCTACAGTGTGGGTGCAAAACGATCAAGTATAATCAGTATGGTGCGGGCATGAGCACCATGGTCCATGCACCTGCTGAAAAGGGCACGTGCTCCTCTGTGTGACATTGCCTCACCACAATATACTGCTTCTTGGGATGGGGCAGTAGAGACTCTGAGTGTTGGTCATGAAAGACACCAAAACAAAGAAGACTTGGGCAAATACACAATTAGCAGATCTTACCCTGGATTTGAGTTTAAGCAATAAAACACACACAAACTAGAGAGACTCAGACAAATGTAGTCACTAGAGCCCACCTTAATCCAGCTCTAGCCTGAACTTCTGAGCTAAAGATACTTCACCTGCCCTTCCCAATGGTGCCTCATGCCTCACCCCTGACTCAGACCCTACTGCTGGTCTCTGGGTTTCTGAATATCCTTTTGGTCTCTTTCATATTTTGCTGATTGGTTGCACACTACTTGATGCTTTGTTGTTGCCTGGACTCTACCAAAGCCCCTAAGACCAAAAATTACAAGGGGCCTCCCGGAGAAGCAGAAACTTCCTGGAGTATGTTCTCCGCACCTGCTAGGAGAATCCCACTTAGGGTTCTCAGAACAGAGGTTGATGGAGGTGAGAGGGGCAGAAGAGGTGGATGGTGTGCGTAGGACAAGCAGTGTCTATGACTGCCATGGTATCTCCCAATGACAAAGTCAAGAGGGGGAAATGTTAGTGTCAAGCAGCTAAGGGCTGAGGTAGATCCGCTGCCTTCATACGGTGCCCATTGCTGAAAACGAGTCACTTCCTAAGCTTCCAGGGCTGGATCTCTGATTGTTTATCTGACACGCACATGAAGCTTGTTTTCACTGCTGCAATCCTATCTGAAAGCAGAAGGCGTCTCCCTCTCTCTTGAGTGTCGTGCTCTTGTTATAAATTCTGTATTGCATCTGGACCTGGCTTCACAGCACTTGAAGTGCTCAGTACAACTTGTTCTGAAATTGTGAAAATATCAATATGGGGTGGATCAAATTCTTTTCTTTATTTTTAGGGAAATCCTGCTGCTTTGATTTTGAAATCTGATGACAAATCTGTGGTTGACTCCAGCCATCCATTCTCTGAAGCCAGGAGGTGAATATTTTTTCTGGGAGGATTTCAGCAGTTAATACTCTCTTTGGGGTAGCCCAAAGTTCTCCTACAGAGAAGTTCTGGGAAGGTGGTGGTGAGAACTAGTAGAGCCAAAATGCTTAGAGTTATGGTAAATGCAAGATTCAAAAATGAATCATGGCCTTCCAATGATGCCAAAGTTTTATTTAAGTTTATGGAGGGATGGAAGAAGTGAGGAGTTTCTAATACTTCACAGTTCAATCAGGAAAGCCCAGAGCCTGCAGCAAACCCTAGTACATGGGCAGTATGGTGGCGAATCTTTCATTCCTCCATCTCTGTGGTGGCCTGTCATTCTTTTTTGTTTGTTTTGCTTTGAGGGAAATCACAACCAGCAATGCTCAGGGGTTATTCCTGGCTCTGTACTCAGAAATTACTCCTGTGCTGCCCAGGGACCATATGGAATGCTGGGGGATAGAACCAAGGTTGGCAGCATGCAGGGAAAACACCCTACCCGCTGTACTATGGCTCCGGCCCATGGCCTGTCATTTTTCAGCCCTGTGTCCTGCCTTCCCTCAGTGAAACCTGCAGAATCCCGACTGATTTTCTCAGGAATGCTTTGTCCAGTGAGCTCACTTTCCTGCAAATCATGTGAACATGAAACCTGCGTGTTTTCTCTTTTGCTCTTCATTCCTGGGGAAAGGTTCTCATTTTCTCATCTTCTATTCATTCCAAGTAAAACTTTTGGTTGGGGGAGTGGCAGGGGTTGGGGGCACACCAGAGTTGTCCCTAGAGTCTTTCCAAAGGCCATGAAAGGAGGTGATTAAGAATGCAGAACTGAGAGCCAGATTTGCCTTCCATATGCCACGGGCAGTGGCTAAGTGACCGCAGGCAAATTATTGATAAATTGGGCTCTGATCATTATTTGTGTGGGTCAATTATTGCCACATAACAAATGAACCTAAAAAAACTGGTTTGGACAGAAAGTATCCTCATTTGCTCATCTATTTGAGGCCATGGGTGTAAGTGGACGATTTGGCTTCAAGTGGAAGGAATGCAATAGACTGTGCTGCGATGTTCAATACTCTGAGACTCCTAAAACAGTGCTCACTAAAAAATGTAATAATTGGCAAAAATTCTGTTTTCTAATGTTCTACTCACAGGAAAAGACTTTCTCACCATCATATTTGCTGGCTTTATATTCATGAAGCGATTGATTCATTACCATTTATCACCCAAGATGGGTCATATATACAGCTATAATATACTGATTAATCAAATGTGTGTGTGTGTGTGGTGGCCACCATTGTGTTTGTGATTAATGTTGTGTCTATGTTATATCTCTACTACCTTCTCAACTTCTGACCACTACAAGCCTCTCTTGGATTCATCAGCTCTGTTGCTGAACTACTTGTCACTTGCATCATTTGTCTTCCTGCTATTCTTCAATTTGCTTGAGCGGGCACCAGTAACATCTCCATATGTCCTGTCACATGCTAGTGTAGACCAAGGATATCTGCACGCTCCAGGAACACGAAGAGCCTCAAACCATTCCTTCAGGTCATGGGAATGAGGTCTATAATTGTTACTGGTTTTTGGCATAGCAAATACGACACAGGTAGCTTGCCAGGCTCTACTGTATGGGTGGGATACTCTTGTAGTAGCCTCTCCTCTAGTGCATTTATTGATGAACCGTGTGTGAGATGGGGAGAGATCAGCTTTTCTTTTGGGTGGAGCTCTGACGAGCTGTGGAGTCCGGATGTTGAAAAAATAGCGGCCCTCGTGGTGTGGGGGTTCTTGCAAGGCTTCTTGTGAGGCTCTGCTGGGATGGCGGGCCAGGGCTAGAACCGCCTTCCCTCATGGGCACCTCATGATCAGCTGGGCACAGGGAGAGCCGGAGGCAGCTCTGTCCCATGTATCTGAGTCCATAATTAGAGAGAGACTTACTAAACTCATCAATTTTGGATTCATCAATTCTCATACTTAGCTCACTTGGACCTTCTTTATGTTCTTCTCTCCATCCCAGACTTGGATTCCTGCCAAAGCCCTAATATCTCTATTTGTGATTAACTTGGAAAATGCTTTTATCTTGCCTAAGATTAAGTTGCAGGTATGGCTAGCAGTGCCAGTGTTTCCTTGCTGAAAATGCCTTGCAAGATGCCTGTACCACTGTTCCAGACACCTTCTCCAGCACTCGAGATTCCTGTTCCAGTGCCCAAGACATTTGTTCCAGTGTTCCTGAAACCTGATCCAGTGTTCCTGACAATTCAATGAGTTCCTGATCACTGCTCTCCAGAGACTAATTCACGTGATCACTGCTATTGCTGTTCCAAAGGTAGTCCCTCAGCCTTTGTTCCAGACATGTGACTTTATTTAAAATATGGCAAATTGACTCTCTCTAATTATGGGCAGTGCAAACTGTAGTTTGTTATAATCAGATAGCTAGAAACACTTTGTCGTGAACTTTGCTTTGGGTCCAGAAACAAGTTAGGATCCTGAAGTAACATGTAATATTGCTTTGTAATTGAAATTGTTTCTTTTGTTTTAATTTTCTGTATGTTGGCAAAAATTTTGTATCTTTTCAACTTATTTTAGTTTAACTAAACAGGGGAAGTTGTTGGGTAACACACCCTATGAGCCTTAGCCTCCAGCTACTCTTAACTTATATGGAGAGCTGGTTCCTGCCTTTGGGGGAATCTCTGGAGCAGACACAGTGGGAGTTCGGGCAGAATTGAACTGATTTCATAATTTTATATGGCATAAATATTTTTTATGAATCTTGCTTGCCCCAGATCAATTTTCTGTTCCCACAGGTCCCCACGTGGGACATACATGTAGATATCCCAAGAGTACTTGGCCACGTTGGATCAACCATAATGTAATCAATTCTCCTAGTTCAGAGACATGCCAGTGTGCCTCCAGGCAAATTAACATGTCTATGACTCTAAAGGTAATGCCAAAGAGAATTATTCTGATGGATTTTGGACCTTAGTGGGATCCAGAGTCTGGGATCTGCTAGCTATACATTCATGGCAAAAAGTATTAATGCCATTCCCTACAAATTACATTCTGAACTACTTTCTGGTTCAGAGATGCAGCCCCTCCTTTCTCTGCTAAGGAGATTTTGCCTCTGGAAATCAGCTCTGGCTTTTGTGAAGCTTGAGCCAAAGGCCCACCTAGTGATCTACATTTCAAAAAAGGTCATTTACCTGGCTTCATCTCTAGATAGCCCAACCCATGATAGGCTGGGCTGGAAGATTTTGGCAGACTTCTGTCTATAAAAGAAGCTAGGAAAAGAAAAAGGGGCCTTTTTTGCCATTTTGGCTTCCCTCGATGTTTGTTTCTCTCTGTCCTCTCTGTTCTCTGTTGGGCTTCAACACATGGTGGCAGCCATCTTGGCCTGCACGTGACTGGGGCCCGACCGGGGCCCAGCTAGGAACCCAGAGTCCGGAGTTTTTCCTGTTCTTGGATTGTATATCAGAACCTGTGATAGTAAAGCCTTTTAAAACTGCACCGGATTCCTAAGTTTTTAATCCATTCCCCACTGGCTTTGGAGGTAAAAGGGAACTCGTTACCTGGTGTTGTTAGGGGACCCCAGTGGTCCCCAACATCAGAAGGTCATACTGGTCCTGTCTCCTCACTAATTTAGGGGTCATGTCAGCCCCTCTGTATTTTGTTTGTTTTTATTTTTGTAATTTTTTCATTGAGGGCTTACTCCTGGCTCTCTGCTCACTCCTGGATCACTCCTGTTGGTATTTGGGAATCCATCTGGGCTGAACCTGGGCAGGCCACATGGAAGGCAAGTACTACAATCACTGTACTGTCTTTCTGGCCCTCCATGTGTGTTTTGTTCACTATTGCTAGAGGCAGCACCTGTTTAGTAGCAATTTATTTTGCTTTACTGGAAAAGGCAAAGCAGACAGAGAAAGAGGATCAAGCACCGCCCCCTGAATACTACAGCTAAAACCTGGCACATCTGCGTAACAAAGATAAAAGTCAAGGAAGTCAAGTCCAGGCAAACTTAGAGGACAGAGGGCACAAGCAAAGGGCCTAGGGGGCTAGGGGGATATCACTGTATCACTGTATCACTGTCCCCCCATGCTGTAGGCCCAAGGGGGCTGCTCCAGGAACATAAAGAGCCTCAGTCCATTCTAGAGGTCTATAGGCCTGCGGGTAGCTGGGGGATATATATTATATATATATATATATATTTATTTACTTTATACAAACACACATATATACATATGTGTATATTTATATATATGTATATATGTATATATGTATATATGTATGTGTGTGTATAAAGTAAATCACTAGCCTTAGGATTTTCCTTAAATATATAAATTTCAGAAGTTTAGCTTTTCAGAAGGAAAGCTGAAGCAAGTGGATATTTGAGATGTGGGTAAGTGCTCAGGGCACAGAGGGGAATTTGAGGCATGTTCCCTGCTCTCCTCTGGATGCCTCTAGGTCAGACTCTGCCCGGTGGTGCCCACCCTGAATTCCTTTGATTCTTGGGCCTGGGCCCATTTATTGATGTTATCTGCATACCTGTACCATTCCCTGGGCCAATTCCACACCTTCCACTTGAGATGCCTACATCTGAGCCTGACAGAGGAGACGGGAGCCATTTCTAGGTCCTCCCCGACTCCTGTTTCCTTTCTAAACAGCTCACTGAAGGATATTTGATCTCCTACCCATGGAATCTGGGCCATGGTCCTCAAGAATTTGGAGGGATAAGTCTGCTTCATTCTTATGACCAGTGTATATCAGAAACAAACAGCTTAGGGGTAGAGTGATAGTACAGTGGGTAGGAATCTTGCCTTGAATGAGGTTAGACCAGGTTTGATCGCCTATACCCAGACGGTTCCCTGAGCCTCACACCCCCCCCCCAAGAAGTTATCCCTGAGTGAAGAGCCAGAAGCAGACCCTGACACTACCCGGTATGGCCCAAAGACACCACACACACACACACACACACACACAAAACAGAGAGAGAGAGAGAGAGAGAGAGAGAGAGAGAGAGAAACATCTTGAACTGCCTGACTTCCTGCTTGGTCTCTGCCTCCTGCATTTTCTTCTTGTTTGTTGGTGTGTCATCTGTTCTAAAAAATGTTTTGTTCCTTGGGTGGGGAGTGTCATCCACATTTACTCTCTTGGGTGAGCTTTGTACATTTTTTTTCCTTCTGGGAAAAGCTTAAAAACATCTTTTGGAGCAGAATTAACACTAGTTGGCTGCGCTCCCTGTAATAGAGGTAATCCCCTCCTCCCAAAAGAACCTTCCACTTGCAAAAGTTTTAACATCAACAATAGCTTCCAATCAAACACCAATACCAAACCCCCACCCCACTACAAGCCCCTGGAGGAAAAACAGGTCATGCTGCCTCATATTTCAGGTTTCCTTCACACTGAAACCAGCACCGTGTCTGGCATGGTTGGAGCTCAAACTATTTTTTGTTAATTAAATGAGTAAATTCCAAACCTCTGTGACACTGGGTCTGTTGTGGCAACACTTTAGAAAACAAGAACACTGCCATGTTGTGACTGGGGAGTTCTTTTTACAGAGAGGACACACAGTTCTCCTCAGATGTCAGACTCGCAACTGCAGGCACTGTGTCTCGAAACCCCACCACCATACACTTCTCTGCCCCCTCCCAAGGTGAAAAAACATAGCTGGGATTTAGGGTTGTGGCTATGCGCCTGCTCCCGATAACATTAATTTAATCAAACTTCTACTATTAAGTCAAACAAACTCTGTAGGTTTGAGGGATTAAAAAGTAAATGACAACAGGGTTCATGCCATGGAGGTCGAAGTTTGATGCAGGACAGAGACTTGTAAGCTAACGGTTAGGACACAACACAATTTCCCCAATGTTGCAGGAATGCAAACAAGGTACCTGAGTCCTTACTGGAAGAGGTGACCCCTGAACTGATGCTCGGTTGACAAATCAGAGTTGGGAGTGGGGTGCCAGTCCAGCATATTTGTGGTCTCTGCAGGAAAGCTCTGTTTTCTTGAAAGACTTAGCATGACTGGAGAGAAGAACAGAAGTCCAGGCCTGGTCTGAGTGACATGGCTGGAGATGGAGGCAGAGATGGAGCTGTGAGCTGTAAACAGGAAGCAGATCTGACCAGATTCGAGATTTTTTAAAGATAAAGACATGAATCTGGGTGAACAGTTCTGCCACCACCATAGGTCTGCTACACACACACACACACACACACACACACACACACACACACCCCCTGCCCAGCTCTGACCTGAGCACCCTCAACATGTTACAAGCTTTGGCTCATTTATTTTCACTTAATTTAACTTACTTCCTCCTTTCCTTCCTCCCTTCTTCTTTACTTCTTTCCTTCCTTCTTTCCTTCCTGCCTTCCTTCCTACCTTTCTTCCATTTTTTTCTTTCTTTTTTTGAGGTAACACTGTTTTGAAACACTGCATATGTTTTAGGAGCATAAGTTTAACCTCTTCAAATGTACATTGTCATCACTGAGCTGCTGCCTAATCCCTCCCTCCCTACCATCCACTGGACCCCTCCATCTTTAACTCCCACCCTCCCCCCAACAAAACAAAAAAAACCAGTGGTTCTGACTGCATCACTGAATTTCCTTGTTTGGTGATCATTTCATCTTGCCAAGTTGGAAGTTTCCAATCTACAATGTGTGATAACTTCTTGGTACATAATAGTCTTCAGATTTCTGGTTTCTTCTTAAGTGGGAAACTGTGGATATTTTATACTTGAAATTCAAGAGTACATGAATGAGTTAGGTCAAACTTCTACCAAAATATTGATACTGGGTAAAGACCAAATATCTGAGCTTCAGGCTGGAGTTCAATAATAAGTTAGACATTGAGATTCTGTGATTTACAATACTGCTAGTGATGGTTTCTCCTGCACTTAATTCCAACCACACACCCACCACCACTGTACGCCTCCCTCTCCTTGGACCCTAATGACCTTCCCTTAAAATCTCTTCCACCACATACCAGTTCCATTGTGTGAATCAGTTCTTGCCTGTGTTGCCTTTGCCCCTGTGTTGCCACTTTGCTGTGTTGAAGCCCTGACTTTAATCCTCAGTGTGGTGCCCTGGAATGTCGGGGATGCTGCCGGGGTCCCCAACAGAGCTGGGAAGCGAAGTTCCCTTCTACCTCCGAAGCCGGCGGGAATGGATGAAGACTCAGGAATCCGATGCAGTTTTTAAAAGGTTTTACTTATCACAGGTTCAGGCATACAAATCCACAATAGGAAAAACCCTGTGCTTAGGATTCCTGGCTAGAACCCCAGCCACGTGTAGGCCAAGATGGCGACCACCACGTGTAAAGGCCCTGTAAAGAGGAGACAAAAACAAGACTCCCAAAAAGGGTGTGAGCTCACAAAGAGAGAGCCCAAAAAGAGAGTGCGAGAGAGGAAGCAGGCTGGTTTTATACCCCTGCAACTCAGACCTCTCCTCCCACTATTATGGAAAGCAGGGAGGGTCAAATGCCCTCAGGTAATTTCTCCCAGTACCTCATCTAGGCCCTTTTATATGCTAATGTCTTGAGCCAAGATCTGCCTGGAAAAGCCTTTATAGGGTAGAGAAGGGGGTTTCCGAGATGCTTGTCTCTGTACCAAAGTCTAATACTAGTACCAGTTAAATATTTCTCGAAGCCTTCACAAGTCTCGTCTACTTCACGGTAGTTTTGTATTTTAGTTACCTTTGAATTATCAGGGAGCCATGCTTGCTTGCTTGGAGGCAAACAGCATTTCTCTCTGGTCTAATTATTTAGGGGTCCAACGTGGCCAGGCAAATATGCTGGTAAGATCTAGCTAGTCCCACGCTGATTGTGGTAGCATGAGAGAATATTTATACCAGCTAGTACAGAATACATGGTCAGATAAACTGCCACATTTAGACTACCCCCTTATCTATGAAGTGATTTGCAGGTGGCAATTCAGAGCAGATGCAGCGGCTCTTAGAGGAGTCCTGCAACACTGGAAGTCACTGCCAGGCCTGAAAACTGAACTGAAGCCCGCAGAACTGGCCCAAGTATACCTCCTCACCAGGAAAAAAGAAAAAAAAGGAAAAAATAATCTAACCCAAGGGAAAAAAAGCAGAAATTTAAAAGGGGTTAGAAACTATAAGGTTTCTTACTTCACTTGATCGCTTGACATCTCGTTGTTCATCAATTTGCTCGAGCCAGTAACATTTCCATTTGACCCTATCACGTGCCAGTGTAGCCCAATGGCATCTGGTTGTTTCAAGAATACGAAGAGCCGCAAACTGTTCGTTCATGATCTTGACGAAGAAGTCTGACCATCTTGTAGGTAGGTGGCCACATGATCTTTTGACATCCCGTGGGATCCAGTCGGTAACAGCTCTAGTCCAGCAGTTGTCTCCAAATCGCATTACATGTTCAGCCCATCTGATTTTCGACACCTTGGCAAACGAGACAGCGTCCTGATTCTGGAATAGCGACAGAGGTCAGAACTCTGGATTCCCTCTCTCACTTGAGTGAGGCGTGATATTCCAAGCATAGATCTTTCAATTCCTCTCTGGGAGACCCGAATAGCATTCTCATCCTGCTTTTGTAGGGCCCAGGTCTCTGAGGCGTATGTTAATGCAGGGAGAACAGTGGAGTCGAAGAGATGTGCCCGAGCCGGAGGTTCTTTGTCCTTTTAGCTATTTCTTTTAGAAAGCTAAAAGGTTTCTTACTTATTTAACGAATCAGCATACAAGTGCTCCACAGCATCCTGCCCCACTGGCCTGCATTTATTCCTGAAACTTGCCCAAATCCCCAATTCTTCTGGGCACCTGGAAGATTCTCCCCCAGAACTCTCCACAACTGCCTCCTTGGGCGCTTTCCAGTGCAGCCACTTCAGAGAGTCCCTTCAGGAGCGACCAGGCGACAGGAGAGGGTCCGCACCGCCCTCCCACCTCCCCTCTGTCCCTTCCCACAGATTGTTTTCCTCCCGGTACTGACGCCCTTAGCAGACGCTGTTGGTTGCTGTCCTCTGCTTGTCATCGCCTCCCTCCGAGCGGCAGCTCCCACGCAGGCAGGAGCGAGCTCCCCACTTAAGCTCCACAACCTAGAACTCGGTCCGCACCAATCGCTGCTCGATAAACGCCGGTTCCAGTGAGTGTTTTCCTTCATGCCTCACTTTTTCTTTCACTCTTTGCGCCTCCAGGGCTTGGAAAACCTGTCTTTACGATAGGAGACGTTGCGGTGAGGGGCCACCGGCCACACAGCTTGTCAAGTGCTGAGGAATCTCATTCCCCACAGAACACGGGCGGGAGGACGGACGAAGAAGATGGCGGCGGCCGGCTGAGGCGCCAGAGCGTGTGGGAGGGCGGCGGTTCTCGCTCGGGCAGCAGGCGCGTGGGGATCCTACAATGTCTGCGTGAATGAATCACGACTGTCGCTTTCGACATTCTCTCTCACAAAGAGTCTTTCGAAACCAACCTGGTGCCGCCACAGAGGCGGGAAGTGAAGATGGCGGCAGGGCAGCGGCAACAAAGCTGACGGCTGAGGCGGCTCTCGGCGCCCCACCACTGCTGATGGGGCGCCTCCACCGCTGCTCCCCACTTCAGCCCACTCCGCTGCTGGGGCCCTGAGGGTGCAAGGCCGCCAGCTGGTCAACCTGGACCCCCGGCGAGAGCAGCCTGATGGGGCCCTTGGGTTTCCTCACAGCCCAGAGTCTCTGCTATGCCTCCAACTGGACGCCAACACCTCTGGACCAAGTTTTCCAAGAAATTAAACTGCCAGAATCTAGATATGTGGGAGCCATACCCACAGACCACCTCCAGCACCACCCTACAAGTTCATTTATCAACCTTGCTCCAGAGACCCATGAGTGAATCTCGAAGAGATCAAAACAACGCAGTAAATTTTATCGACCAGCACATGGCTGAATTAACCGCAACACATTGGAGGGGAGCAGGTTTGCCCAGTGCCTGCCCAAACAGAGCCCCTAGCAGCCACTTGCTCCCACAATGCAGAATTGCCACTTTGCACCACACGGAACTGCACTGTCTCAGGACAGACCTCACAAAGATAGTAATCTGCCGAAAATTCAGGTATGCAGGGGTTTTGATTTGTTTGGTTTTTATTTTTTTTTAATCACGCCCGTAATGCTCAAGGGTTACCCTAACTTTGCACTCAGTAATTACCCCTAGCACTATGGGATGTCAGGGATCAAACTTAGGTTGGCTGCATGCAAGGCAAATGCCCTACCTGCTGTACTATCACCATGTATGTGGATTTTGGAACTGAAATCTCCCAAGTTTTCTCAGAGTTGTGATGAGCTACCTCCCCCACCTCCTGTGTGAGAGAAAGAAGGTACTGAAAGTGGAGTGAGGGCACCTGGAACAAGTTGCAAATTCTTGGTGGGAGCAAAAGACCCCAGATCTACTAAATACCAAGCTCTGGGAGTGGAGCCCGACAATCTTTTCTTTTTAACCAGCCCTCTAGAGGATCCTGGCCTAAGAGTCTGATGCCCAAACGTGAGACTCACGGCATTATAGCCTTCTCCAACACCCACCTTTGTGTTTGTGCTGTTATTTCCATAATAAAGGGCTTTAAAAACCGTTAAAAAATAAAAAAAGTTAAGTGTGGATATCTCAGGGTCAAACTTCTCTGACTGCCTTTCCAGATGGCCTCTCGCTGCCCATTCTCCTGTCCCATTGAAAGCAACTGTCCCAAAGTAAAAGTAGGGGAGTAAAGGCCTTGAGAGCATTCCCCTGGAAGTGCAGAAAACTACATTAAGAAGACGGAGAGGTGACACAGGGAGAGACTGAGAAAAGGGGGAAAGAGGTTACAGCTTTTATATAATGAATGGTGGTGGGAGCTTTGCCATTGCATGGTTGTGGGACATACATAGCCATGCTCAGGGGCTATTCCCGAATTACTGTTTGGAGTTCACTCCTGGTAGTACTCAGGGGCACGTGCTGTGCCAGGGCTCAGACCCAATCTCCCACACACAAAGCATGTGCATTAACCCTTTAGGCCATCTCCCCAGCCTGAGAGGTTATTAAAAGGAAAATCCTGTCAGTCCTTAGAGGTGGGTTTGAACCTCTATTTTCTGTGGTGGGCATGCTTTTTCCACATAAAGTTAGCTCTCTGCGATTCCCTGCCAAGCATTCATTTCCTCTCTCTGTATCAGAATCCCAACATCCAGGATTATTGCACAGCATCATAAAGATGTTTTTAATATTGTACAGGCAATCGAAGAATGTGAGTATTTTTTAAAAAAATCTAAAATGGCTTCAAATCAAGGGTCGGTATAAATAAGGAGCTTTGCAGCTGTCTTATTTCGAGTTGTTGCACCCGCTGTTATTCCAGTTCAGTTCTGAGTGAAGCAAAGTGATCCTAATTTGAAAGACCTCCAAAGTTGAGTCTGCGGTTCTTTCTCATCCTTTTGTGGTGTCTGAAAGTTCTTGATGTTGGCAAGTTCTCCTGGGAACTAACTAGGTTCTGCCTATAGGAAGTCAGACCACCCAGCCACAGCTACCACAAAACCCTTCCACCAGCTGTGACGTCATTTTCCTCAGGCCTTCAAGATACCAGCAAGTCTTGGAGCCTGGAAAATCCTAATACCCACAACTTCTTCTAGGAATTGGAAAGCTTGTTGTTCTAGAAGTTCAGGGTTCAGTTTGCCCCTCACTAAAGAAGTCTCTTCACCCACCAAAAAGAAGGGCAGAGAGTTTTGCATAACGCTTCTCGCTGACCTTAGTTTTGAGGTGAGCAGTGAGTAAGAGAAGGGTGACAGCGCCCACACAGACTTCCTGTTCAGACCCTCCAGCCACTATCCTCTGCTTCCCCAGCACCCTTGTCTCCAACCAAGAGACTGTACTGCCCTCCCAGTCCCCTCTTATACACACATCCCCAACCTCCAAGAATATCCTCTGACCTTCAAAGATCAGAGGCCAGAATGTCAAGGAAGTTTGACCTCCCCAAGAGAAAAGGAGGCTCAAAGATTGGGTCAGAAGCAAGATGCTGCCGGACCACAGGATGCAGCTGGCCTGAACATAGGAAGGAAGCAAGGAAAGGAAACCAGATCCCAGAGGCCTTCTCAAGGCTGTTCCACTGCTGAGGGACCCTCTGTCCCTGTTGTCCCAGGCTGAGTATCAGAACTGGCTGCAGAGTCCCCCCCAAATGGTGTATGGGTCACACAAGAAAAAGGGGGTGAGCAGGAAAAGCATAAAGGTGCACAACTCCAGGGGTGCTGCTCCCCTGGAAAGGCAGAGCCCTGTCAAAGAGTCCATGGGTAAAAGCTGTGTATGTGGGCATGGATAGCACAATTTTACTGCTCATCGGTCATTGGACAATTGGGTTGCTTCCATATCCTGGCTGCTGTGCTAAGTGCTGCAGTGAACATAGGTGTGCATAGATCTTTGTGAATAAATGGTTTTGTGTATAGAGCCTAGAAGCAGAAATGCGGGCCATTCTTATATTGTTGATAAATCTCCATGCTGTTTACCCCAGAGGCTGAACCAGACAGCATTCCCACCAGCTGTGAATAATGGCTCCTTTATCACTATATCCTTGCCAACACTGGCTGGTCTTTTCTGATATGTGTATGCTCACTGATGTGAAATGATGTTTTATTGTTGTCCAGATTTTCAATCACCTGATAAGTGATGGTGAACACTTTTTTCATATGCTTGCTGACTATCTGTTAATTTTTTTAAGTTGAACAAAATAAAACATAAACAAGTGGACTACATAAAATTAAAGAGCTTCCGCAGGGCAAAAGAAACTCAGGTTAAAAATTAAGACAGCTAACTGAATAGAGAAAATATTTGCATTCAACACATCAAATAAAGGGTTGCTATTCAGAATATATAAAGCACTCACAAAGATCAACCAATAAGAAATCAAAAACCTTAACAAAAATAGGGAGAGAAAATGAATAGACACTTCTCAGAGGAAGAAGAGCAGATGACCAGTAGGCACACGAAAAAGGCTCAGCATCACTTGTCATCAGAGGAATCCAAATCAAGATGACTATGAGATACCATCTCACAACAGTGAGAATAGTACATATCAAAAATAGTAGGAACAATCTGTGTTGGCAGGGATGTGCTGGAAAAGGAACTTGCATGCACTTATGGTGGGAAGGTTGTCTGGTACAACCCCTGTGGAAAATGGTATGGAGGTTTCTCAGTAAACTTAGCATTGAACTGCCGTATGACCACTTTGGGGCATCTATCCCCAGGGCGTATGCATACCATTATTCATTGCTGCATTCAGTATTTTAACTAAGATATGGAATCAACCTAGATGTCCAACACAGATAAATGCGACTGCAAAAACAATGAAATCATGAATTTGCTGTGATGTGCTTGGAACTGGAAGACATGTTGAGTGAAACAGGAAATAATGGGTGAACACGCATCAGAACTTCAGTATAAACTGATAATGTAGCTGAGTGGTAGAGTCATAAATTCAAAATATAGTCACAACAACATGGAAAACGTGACATCTAAGCTGCACCCACTGGAATTTTATAATGTGCCTGTCAAGTTAACAGGCTTAGGTCATGCAGGGGGTTGGGGTTGGAAAGGGAATTTGGGAACATTGGTGGAGGGAAATTGGCACTGATGGTGGAATTAGTGTTGAAATATTATATGCGTAAAACTGAATTGATAACTTTGTAAATCACAATTCTTTAAGTTAAAATTATTTTTAAATGTTGAGTGGAGACAAGCTCCACTTGTTTCCACTTGTATTGGGAGTATTCCCATATGTTTGTGACAACATGAGATTGATAGATGGATAGATAGATAATGGACATATAATTAGATGGGTAGGTGGATGGATAAATATACATATGTGCAATAGATTAAAACAATGGATAAATAATATATTGCAATAGATTAAAGCAATACATTAAAGCAACAGACAGATATCACAGTTTAGGAGCTCACAGACACTCTAGGGTCTGAGTACAGGGTGTCCTTTAGACTGACAGCCATGTTGATGTATACAAGAGGGTAGGAAGATCATTACCTTGAAGTAAGAGGTCTGTGTTCCAACCACCATTACTAGGTACCACTGGGAGCCTCAGGTTTCTGAGGGCTAGAACAGTAGCTTTCACCAAGGCCTATTTTTTTGCCTCCAAATTAGCAGACCTCCACATGACACATCTCCCTTAGTAAGTTAGGTTTTAGGATAAAACTTATTAGCAGGCATATCAGCCAACCCAAATCAGTAGGGTTGATTGACAGCCAACCTGCCAGTGGCACTAAGTGGATTTCTCTTCCATCCTTCCTCCTTCCTTCCTTCCTTCCTTCCTTCCTTCCTTCCTTCCTTCCTTCCTTCCTTCTCTATTTCTTTCCTTCCTCCCTTTGATCCTTCTTCTGTTCACAAGTTTGCTTTTATGCCACATTGTCAAATTCGCATGTATTCGATATGTATTTGATGCAACACTACCCTAAATGTAATTTTCAGTATCGACTCACTGGGCCATGAGATAGCAAAGGGTTTAGTTAAAGCACTTGCCTTGCACGTGGCTGATGCCCCAGTTCAGTCCCCGGTTCCATCCCCAGCACCATATGTGGTCCTATGAGCAGCACTAGGCACGATCCCTGAGCACAGAGCTAGGTGTAAGGCCTGAAAACCACTGGGTTTGGCCCAAACAATAATAGTTAGCTGAAGAAATAAATTTGGGTTATGCAAGTAGAAATTCAGGCATATTTTTCCATGGTTTTTTTTTTTACTTATTGCAACAGCATCTGTGCACATTTGCAATAAATAAAATTCTTCAAAGATGTCCACGTTGGTGAGCTGGATGAATCACCCAGTTCTAGATGCTGTTAACTGCTGCTGGATTAGCTGGCTAGAGGCAATATAGCCAAAATCATCAAGAGAAGACCCAGTCACTGAGATGTTCTGACCACTCCACAACTTTGAGTATTAACGTATTTTTTGTTCTCCAGACAGATATGTGCTAATTGACCCAGACGGATACTTTGGCTTCCAACCCGAATCTCAAAGCACTCATTTTAAATAAGGTGGTTGGAGTTACGCTTATTCAACCCCTTGAGTCGAATTATTCATTTGTTGTCTGGTCATGTTTCAGGGGTTCCTGTGCATCATTCCCTGTAGATTGCAGACCCTCCTCCAGAAGGTAAGCAAGATGAGTGTGTCATGCTCTGCGTATCAGCAAACTCCGAGACTCTCCTACTACAAGACCCACAAGCTAAGTTGTCACTAGAGTTGGAACAGGAAGTCAAGCTTTTCAATATGCAGAATAAGTTCCCTACCCCTCTCCTTTCCCCCACTCTACCACTCCCCATTCCCTCAAAAGAACGCCGTAAAACACAAATAAGAACAGTCTTGCTCTGCTTACTTGCAAGGGGTTGTTTATTGTTGCCTAGAACAGAGGTGAGGCCTCTATGACCTGGGAACTTCCCCTCAAGCCCTAGAATAAAGCTTCCCTGATCTCAAGCCTCGACCCTGTTCATCTGTCCCCTCTGGTGGCCATCACACACATAACAAGTGGTGGAGCCACTCCAAGGGCACTTGGTTGCTTTTCTCCTTCATTCCTTGAGCAAACAACTTGTACTATGGATTTGGATCTGTACAAGGTGCTGGATAGTTGGTTATGCAAAAATAAGCAAGAGAGCACAGCCCTCATAGGTGGTAGATGAGGCAAGTGATGAGGCAGTTACAGAACAGTGGGGCAAGTAACCATGGAAAAAATGCGAGGAAGGTTACAAAAGACACCTGAGCTGGCCTGGTTGAAGGGAGGGGCAGTGTTGGGAGCAACAGACAGAGAGAAATGGGTCTCACTACCTGAGAAGGGGCTGGGATTCACAACAGTCCCTTCCCTTCTGTTTGTCAGTACCTGAGCCAATAGAAGGACATGGGAGGGGGGTTCAGGGAGCTGGAGCTACTGGGATCTAGTTCAAAATGGCGGAATTCCAAGAGGAGGCCGGCCAAATTGGACAAGGCCAGATTATGAGGGATTTTTTATGCCACACTAGCTTTTGAGCTTAGTCCCCTATGCCAGTGATCTCCAAACTCTTTGGATCATGCTCCCTATGAACAGAAATGTTTGAAAATGCCTCCTCTACCTATGGGCACTCATGCATTTTATGCCAGCACAATAAAATGCTACAACTAATAGTGTAAACTCTGAAGCCAGACTGTCTCGATCCCAAAACTGATATTTTTCCTTATTGTCGTGACCTTCAGTCATTTTCTCGAGAGATTCACTTCACTTCTTCATCTTAACTAAAGATAATAATATCCAATTTTCTTCCTGCTGGTCCTTTTAAGGGTGCTTCCTGGTAATACTTAATTCTGGTGGTCATGGTTAATAGCATGCATCTCTTTTTTACAGTTCCAAATTGCTTATTCCTATGATATAAAGCCATTCATATTATATTAAAATATATTTTTTCTATATTTTTATATAAGTAGAATTCTTCTTTCAAACAGTGCATGCAGATGAAGACTCCAGAACTGATTGGCAGAAACTCTAACGGGCCCCAGAATCTCCTCTTTTACTTAGCACCTACTTAATCTTTCTGAACTTCATTCATGTTGCTCTGTTAAACAGCAACAATAATAAATACGCTTTCAAAGGGCTCCTTGAGGATTAAATGAGATAATACATACAAGCACTTGGCTGGCAAGCAGATATTCTTTTGGCAGATGCAAACATTTTTTATTCTTGAGCCTCTGGGATTTGCCACATGGATTATCACATTTATAAATAGCAACTTTCCTGTCGTTCCTGTTCCCTTCTAAACCACATCCATGGCCTCTTTTCTTTCTTCTATTTATAAATGAAGATTACTGGGTTTTAATTTCTTATTGATTTGAATTGACCAAAAAGTTTCAAATGCTAGACAATAATGTATTCTTGCAGCCAATCTCATTCTTGACTTTGCTTCCTTATACTTTATTTAACCTTTCACTGCTGAGTGTGATGATCACCAGTTTAAGCAATATATCTGGATATAACTTTTCTTCCTTATTTACTACATTTTTTAAAAGTAGAAGTAGAAGTATAGCCTGTATTCAGGCCACCCGCACGGCAGAGCCTGAGTGTAGCCTGTATTCAGGAAACCAAGCTAAGGTCCAGAGCTGAGACAGTGTAGCCTGTATTCAGGAAACTAGGCAGAGCATATGGGCAGAGTAGAGGGGACTCACTGGGAGTGTCACGGATGCCCTAAAAATTAGCAAATATCTATTATATATATTTGCTTTTTTGGGGTCACATCCGACAATGCTCAGGGGTTACTTCTGGCTCTGTGCTCAGGAATTACTCCTGGAGGTGCTTGGGGGACCATATGGGATGCCGGGATTGAACCCGGGTCAGCTGCGCCTTTCTGCTGGACTATTGCTCCGCCCTGCAAATATGTATTTTTAAGGATATGTATGTTTAACTCTAACATACATTGCTCGAGTGGGCACTAGTAACATCTCCATTAGTCCTGTCACAAGCAAGTGTAACTCAAGGGCATCTGCTTGCTCCAGGGACAGGAAGAGCCCAAACCCATTCTTTAGGTCATGGAACTGAGGTCCATAATTGTTACTAGTTTTTGGCATAACAAGTAAATAAAACACAGGTAGCTTGCCAGGCTCTGCCATGTAAGTGGTATAGTCTCAGTAGAAGGCTCTCATCTCAAGCATTTACTGAAACACTTTACTATACATGTGTTAATACATAAAGCATACTGATACATAATATATACACCATGTATACCTTATGTATGCATTAATACCTTATTATTAACACATGAATAGTAAAGTTATACATATATGTATTCTTACATATGCATGTCTTGATCACTTGACATCTCATTATTCATCGATTTGCTCGAGCGGGTGGCAGTAATATTTCCATTTGACCCTATCACGTGCCAGTGTTGCCCAATGGCATCTGGTTGCTTCAGGAATACGAAGAGACTCAAACTGCTCGTTCAGGGTCTTGACAAAGAAGTCTGACCATCTTGTAGGTGGGCGACCACGTGATCTTTGATGTCCCGTGGGATCCAGTCGGTAACAGCTCTAGTCCAGCGGTCATCTCCAAATCGCATTATATGTCTAGCCCATCTGATTTTCGATGCCTTGGCAAATGAGACAGCGTCCCTGACTCTGGAACAGCGACGGAGGTCAGAACTCCGGATTCCTTCTCTCACTTGAGTGAGGTGTGATATTCCAAGCATAGCTCTTTCGATTCCTCTTTGGGAGACCCGAATAGCATTCTCATCCTGCTTTCGTAGGGCCCAGGTCTCTGAGGCATATGTTAATGCAGGGAGAACGGTGGAGTCAAAGAGATGTGCCCAGAGCTGGAGGTTCTTTGTTCTTTTAGCTATTTCTTCAATGCCTTTGAAGGCATTCCATGCTGCTCTCTTCCTCCTGCGCAGCTCAGGTTTTAGGTCGTTTATCATGTTGACTTCTCGACCTAGGTACACATAACTGCTGCATTCAGAGATGTTTCTTCCATTGAGAGTGAATGGGGCCTCCAGAACTAGTTCATTTTTCACGAACAAAGTTTTGTTTAGATTCAGCTGTAGAGCTATCTTTCCACATTCTCGGTCTAAGTCAGCCAGCATTTGTGCCGCTTGGCTAATGTTTGGTGTTATTAGAACGATGTCATCAGCGAAGCGGAGGTGGTGTAGTTGCCGACCATCTATCTTCACTCCCATTCCTTCCCATTCTAATTGTCGCATGATGTTCTCGAGGGTAGGGCTGAAGAGTTTTGGTGAAATGGTATCTCCCTGGCTAATGAATTTTAAAATTATTTTTTTAAATTAACAGACCATTCTATAATGATTCTATCTGATGTAGCCTATAGTAATGCATTATGTTCTGTTTTGTTTAGTTTCCTGTGTAAAAGATTTTTCAGTTTCGGTATATGCAGAGCAGCAGATTATTTTTAAACAGCTATCTCAAGTTATTTAGGATAGAAGTAACACAATTCAGTCCTTCTCTTCCTAATGAATAATTAAATATTTAGATTATTTTTCTCTGTACTACAAAGAAAATACTATAGTTAACATTCTACACAGTTGACATCTGTGTCCATCTGAGACTATGACTAAAAGGGGTATTTCTAAGCCACAGATTAGAATCATTTGTGGATGAAATAGATGCTACCAAGGTATCACTGTCTTCCCGCTCATCATCGATTTGCTCGAGCAGGCACCAGTAACATCTCCATATGTCCTGTCTCATGCAAGTAGAGCCCAAGGGCACCTGCTTGCTCCAGGAACATAAAGAGCCTCAAACCATTCCATCAGGTCATGGAATGAGGTCTATAATTATTACTGGTATTTGGCATATCAATACAACATGTATAGCTTGCCAGGCTCTGCTGTGCTACCAAGGTACCCTTTTAAAAAAGTTTGTAGCAACTTGTCCCTCCACCAATAATGTCTCCGATATTTTTCATTATAAAACTATGCATGCATTATTGAGGAAAAATTTTTTGCTAATATTACATTGTTCTTTGGACCAAATTTGATTTGTTAGCATTTTATTTTTAATTTTTTGGATCTATTTTAATTGTTACTATTTCATGTTGTGGAAAGAGACGATTTACCAAATAAAAAGTAATATAGATCTAACTATCCTACCCATGTGGCAGAGGTGGCATAGCCTACCCGTGTCGTATTTGATATGCCAAATACCAGTAACAATTATAGACCTCATTCCCATGACCTGATGGAATGGTTTAAGGCTCTGTTCCTGGAGTGAGCAGATGCCCTTGGGCTCTACTAGCATGAGAGAGGATGTATGGAGATGTTACTGGTGCCCGCTTGAGCAAATCAATGATCAATGGGAAGACAAGTGACAAGTGATTTCATGTTATATTTTTAGAACTCTTCTTATCTGAGATGACAGTAGGTTTTGTATGTGGGTGTGCACTCACACATGCTCTACACCTGGCTGTGCTCAGAGCCTTCTCTTATCTCTGTGAACAGGGAGGTAAATTTACCTTGCATGCATGAGGCCCTGGTTTGACCCTCAGTAGGTCATAAAAGCAAAAATAAATACATACAAATCACTTGATCATTTGACATCCCGTTATTCATCGATTTACTCGAGTGGGCACCAGTAACATTTCCATTTGGCCCTATCACGTGCCAGTGTAGCCCAATGGCATCTGGTTGCTTCAGGAATACGAAGAACCTCAAACCGCTCGTTCAGGGTCTTGACGAAGAAGTCTGACCATCTTGTAGGTGGGCGGCCACTGATCTTTTGACGTCCCGTGAGATCCAGTCAGTAATGGCTCTAGTCTAGCATCATCTCCAAATTTGGAGACATACAAATAAAATAAACAAATATAGCACTCAAAGAGATAAATAGATGAAATTGGAATAAGAAGGATTGAAACGAGGAGGGATGTTAGATATAGGGGAACATTTTTGAGGGGTTCTCAAAACCCCCTAATGTTGAAATTCCCAAGGAGGAAAGAGGGACATAGTTCTGAAGGTTTGAAGAAATCCCCTCTTTCCCCCACGCCAATCCAGTTTCCATTCCCAGCATCCCATAAGGTCCCTCAAGCAATGCCAGGAGTAATTCCCTGAGTGGACACTCTCCAAGTGTTCTGCATGACTGCACTGAGTAGAAGTGATGGGCCAGATCTGGACACAGGCAGGACCCGGTGGTCTCGGACGGAAGGCAAGAGTGTTTCTCTCCAGGTATGGGAGAGATAAGCCTGAGTGTGCAGAAGGGTGAGCAGTGCATGAGACTGGCATGAAAGCCCAATGACTGAATGTGCCCAAGTGCCAGGTAGGCCTTAAATCAGCCTTCAAGGACACAGGTTAGGCCAACAAAACAGACTGAATGTTACCTCTGCAGATGCCATTGGGCTACATTGGCACGTGATAGGGTCCAATGGAAATGTTACTGGCGCCTGCAAATCGATGAATAACGGGATTCAAGTGATCAAGTGATCAAGTTACCTCTGCTTCCCAAGGAAGGACACCAGCCTTGAGGACCAAACAGGACAAGCCTAAACAGTGAGGTTGAACTTATCTCACCCACCTCCAATGCCAGAGATATTCCAAAACTTTTAAACCCAAAGAAATCTAAGGGCGGGTGAAAGGCAACCCTAAGAGATGCCATTTTTCATTGCATTTTAGTATCTCTGGAATGGGATGCAAGGCCACACTAGTCAATGCTCATACAGTTACTCTCTGCTGGTTGTAGTTAGGATAGTCATTATAACCTATTTAGGTGTGAAGAGCAGAAGAATAGGCTTCAGAGATCAAAATAAAACTTACACAATGAGAGGATGCCAGCAACTCAGGGGAAATCCAGAATGACAGGGAATCAGTGAAATCATTTGCAGGAAGGGGTGAACGATCCATCAATCCACCATTCCCTACATGGGAGCCAGGTGTAGGCACTGCAGGTTAGTTTCTTCAGGAAGCCTTCTCCAAGGACCAGCGAGATAGTTCAGTAGGTAGAGTGCTTGCCTTGCATGCAACCAAACCAGGTATGACCAACCTGTGTTCTGTCCTCGCATTGAATAAGGTCCAACCAGGTTGGACCAGGGGTGGGGTCTCTAAAAAACAAGCAGAAAGCCGTCTCCATCATGGAGGCAATCCTGCAGGCTTACGTTAGAGAGTGTCCTTGGGATCAGTATCTATGGAAAAGGCAAGAAGGGGCAGAAAAGAAACAACTGTGAGGCAGTGATGAGGCTTCATCCCAAATGATAGGGAGTTTTTTTAATTAAAAATGTATTATATCACTGTTAGACAGTTACAGAGCTATTCATGACTGGGTTTCAGTCACATAGCTGTCCCCTCCACCAGTGCACATTTCCCAACACCAATATCCCCAGTTCCCACCCCCCAACCTGTCTCTGTGGTCTCTCCTCTTTCTCTCTCTCACCCTCTCTCTTAGCTCCCCATATAGATATGAAGAGTTATTTTTACCTCCTTTCAATACTCAGTTCTAGTCTAGCATTACCATTTCCAACTATTATTGGAAAACTGGTCCCTTCTCCCAGTAGGGAGTTCTAAAGCAGAGATGGTGCTTTATTAGAATTCCAAGTTGCATCTCCAGACCAGCCAACTTTTAGAAGGAGGTGCAACCTTAAGTCAGGTGACCCTCATAAACAAAGCAGATCCCAAAGCCTCCTCACAGGTGGGAGCTGTCTGCCAGCAGCAATCCTAGAAGCTGAGGAACCTTACAGGTTTCATTGTTGAAGAATCTCGGCATAATGTCACAGCTGCCCCTGCAGAGACTGGCACTACCTGACAGAAAATTCAGCTTAATGAGAGCTCAGCATCAGTGCTTTTGAATGTTTTATGGATTCCTTGTAAGAAATACTGCAGCAGCAGAGCTCTGGCTGGCGTGCATGGAAGGGAATACACGAAAACTGCAAGGTCAGTGAGACAAAAAGTGACAACGTTAAATAATGGTGCTGCGTAAGGCCCACAGTGGAAGTGGACCCACGCCCGAATGCTGTGAGAAAAAAAAAATGGCCACTAAATGATCTATTGGCCTTCTAGCAGAACTGTGCCATGCTTCAGAGACCCAGCTTTGGTCTCTGTTGCTGGCAAATTATACATTGAGAGAGGGGCATGGCAACCTTGATCTTAAGTGGGAGTCCATGATTGTGGAGCCTTTACTAGCCACCCCGGGCACGCCATTCCTGGATCCATTTGATAAGCCACCAGTACAAATCAGAGAGCTCTACTGAGCAAGGCTAAGTAAAGTCAACCGGCTAGACACTTTGCCTACATGTGTCTTCAATCCCTTCAATCCTTTCTTCGATGGGTACTTTATGGTAGATTATCATGTCGTACAAAAACTTTCATTACCATGCCCACATTCAGAAGCTGTTGATCTGAACAGGCAGGGGTTATGCTCAGTGAAAAGAATCAGAAGGGAAGGGAAACACCAGATGATGACTCTAATAGCGCTCATCTACAGTGTATAAGGAACAAAGTCAGGGAGACCATGTCCTGTGGGCAATCCTGAGGCCCTGTCAACAGAACAATGAACTGAGGCTTCTGAGAAGGCAAAGGGAGAAGAAGGAACTTGGGAAATTGGTGAAAGGACAGGGACTCTCTGGTGGTAGGTGTGGCACAGTAACATTGTAAGTAAAAACAATACTGATACTAGTATAAATCATGATATTCCCATTAAATTAATTTGTAATAAATTAACAGAATACAATATAGCAGGTTTTCTTTTTAAGTTGCTCATCTTAAACAAATGACTTCCCAGACTTAATTGTTCAAATCTCTGAAACATTTTCCTTCTATATCATTATCATCCATCAAGTCATTGACTATGCCCATAAGTCACACATACTCTTATCTTAGGCAACTGCTGTTTTCACACAAAGCAGACACCAGGAACACTTCTTGCAGCTTGACTCATTAGCAAGATTTTGCTAGGACTCAGATCTATCACTTATTTCCATCTGACAGTAGAGTGTGGCTTGGCTCACCCAATTGCATGACTTGGCAGAACCAACAGTCTAATATGGAAAAATTTCACCCTAATGTCAAAATCAAACACTGGTGGTTACAATTTTCTCCTTCTTTGGATTTACAATTAATATAGTTTGTTGGGGTCCCATACCCAGTGGGACTCAGAGCTTACTCCTAGTTCACACTCAGGGATCACTATGGGCTGTGCTTGTGGTACTATATGTTGTGCAAAGTGAATCTGATGTGACTACAAGCAAAGCAAGTGACCTACCCACTGTATTCTCTCTTTCCCCTACCCCTTTATTTCTCTGGCCCATACAATTAATTTAGTGTTTAAAATAATGCCCCGGGGATCCAAAGTGCCCAGTAGAAGAAACAGAAACCTGGAGATGGCAGATGGCTTGGCTCTAAAGTAGGGATTCATGATAATGGAAATCTGGTTCTTGGGGAGCAACTTTCATGGCAAGACAGGATGATTCCTTGAGCCAGAGAAACAGTACATGGGATTAAGATGCTCTCCTTGTATGTGACTAACCCTAGTTTGTTCCCCCAGAACCACATATGGTCCCCTGAATTCCACCAGGAGTAGTACCTGAAACAAAACCAGAGTAAGCCCTGAGTACCTCCGTGTGTGGTCCAACCCTCCTCCATGCCCAATCCTCCAAACAAAAGGCAGATTCCTAGAAAAAATACTGCTTGTTCTTGTTCAGAGCTGAATAAATTCTTCAATGATTGCTTGACCGAGATGGACGCATTTTCAAGCAATGGAGAACCATACTTTGGTGCTTGTACATGTAAAGTTCCTCATGCATTTTCATTAAAGAGAGGATAGCCAAGCACAGCTGAAGGTGGAGACTATATTTGATTGTGATCATTAATTATGGTCACATTTTTTCTGCTATTCCTCCCAATGAGAAAGTCCCCTTGAGCACACTCTGTTGACTGATTTGACTGATGAAGTGTGATAATGTCACCACTCTACAACTTCCAAACTTCCAAGCCAAAGAACACATCATGTAAGGAAGCCAAGTCTCTAGGGAAGGGGGCCATTTACAAGAGAATGAGGCACTGAGATGTGTAAAGTGAAGCCCCCAAGGGTTCACAAGAGACACATTGAATAAAGCCCAAAGAATGGTCTCAGCTGACATCACTTGGAGCCAAATAACCATCCAACTGAGCCTTGCCTGAAATCTAACCCACAAAATTGTGAAAAAATTAAACAGATAGGGGAATTTTTGAAGGGTGGGTTCCTGGTATTATTCAGGTCTTACTCCTGATTCTGTGCTCAGGGATCACCCTCGCAGAGCTCAGGGGACCATAAGCAGTGCCAGGGATTGAACTTGGGTTGGCAACATGGAAGGCAAACACCTTACCTACTTTACTTAATTTCCAACCCTATATAGATGTTGTTTTAAGCTTTGGGATCATTTATGACAAAGCAATAAATGGCGATAACAGGTTCACAGAGTTCCATGATAGATGGTTTCAGGAAACTAATCTCTGGGATGGCTCATAAGACACTGCAGATAGATTAGACATGAAATCAGCAGTAGTCCTCTGAGAATAGCAGAGACGAAATTCAGAGACGATGACTCAGGAAGTCTGTCTCTTTAAAGGAAAGTCATTTTCTGTTTGGTTTCCCCAGAGCTCCCTATCTTAGGGAGACAGAGACTTTATTATTAGAGCCTCTCACATGATTAAGCTAATGTTTCTATATTCCTCCTCCTCAACCACACCTCCCTCTCCCCACCTCCACCAACAATAATAATAACAAAAACTTCTTGCTTGAGGGCTTATTCTGCAAGTACAACATATGTTTAGAAAGTTACATTATAAAAGAACATTTTTAAGAAAATTAATTTAGCCCAAAAGCAAATTTGCCATTTTTTACCTGACTTTCTTGACCTTAATGAGCATGTGAATGTAATAAATTCCAAAAGTCTTTGTCTACTAAGATCCATAGAGAACCCTCAGGAATTTCCCCCTTAAATCTAGTTGACACTGAAAGAGAAGCTAGGATGAGAAGGTGGCAAGGGGCTCTGGCATGGGAGGAACTAATTTCTATTTCCAGATGCTCCAGCCCTGTTTGGAACTATGAGTAGGTTGCGATTTCCCAGCTTGCAAATGGGAGTGTATCTCATTGGACAAATATGTACCAGGCCCTGCATGCCCCACACTGTTCTAGGCCTTGAGGCTCATGGGCATACATAATAGACCAAAAACAGAGCTACATCCCTGTCCTCTTGAATATTACATTCAACTGAAGAGAAACAGTAAACATAATCAGTGTGTAAATTGTTTATGATGAAAGGTGATCAATCCTAGCAGAAAAATATCACTTGGTGGGAAAAGCAGTAACCAAAGAGTTGGGGAAGGGGTAGGGGGACTGTTTGTAGTATTATGTACTAGCCTTGCTAGGGAGGGGAGTGACCTCATAGAGAAGGTGACATCAGCACAAAGCTCATCCCAGTCAGAAGAATCCATGACGGGGTCCTGAGGTGGGAGTAGGAGGAGTAACAAGATGACCGGGGAGAGAATTAGTAGAAATCAGAGACATAAGGGGTTGGGGGAGATAAGGGTAGGACATGTAGAGTCCTGGGCCTTTGTAAGACTTTTGGCTTTAACTCTGATTGAAATAGGATCCTTTGGACGAGAGTTCTGAACAAAGGCTTGGCCTATTCTATGTGCCTTCACCAAGGCTCTCCGTGTCTGAACTGAGATAGACGTTTAGGGGGCAAGGAAATAAACAGGAAGTCTACTGAGATACTTCAGGGAAGAGATGACCCATACCTGATTTCACTGGGCTATTGTAGGACTCTGCTGAATTAATGGCACTTAATACTTGTGGAGAATTGACCGGGGATTTGTACGGAAAGATTCCTTTTGTTCTCTGTGACCTACCAAGTCTGCCCTGGACTATAGGCTGTAGGCTGATCTTTCCTAGAGGTCATGACAAATATGATGGAACTAGGGAGGGGAGATGGACAATGTTTCCTCACAAGTTTGTTGGCAACTACTCCTATGTTGTAGGAGCTGCTACTGACTCTCACTGTGCCCAGAGTTTCATGAGGCACCCGGGAGGGATGGAAGGTCTAGCCCTGACCTGCCACCCCAGCAGAGCCTCACAACAAGCCAGATTACCCCACACTCCATGAGGACCTCCATTTTCCTCATCTGGACTTCCCCTTGTCAGAATTTCACCCAGCAGACCAGCATATCACAGCCCGGCTCATCGAGATCCACCCTGCTGCAGTCTTTTTAATCCGGCCCAGGTATGCTGATCCAGAGACAGACATGGGGCAGAGCTGCTACTGGCTCTCATTGCAGCCCAGCCGCTCATAAGGTGCCCGGGAGGGATGGCAGGTTCTAGCCCTGGCCCGCCACCCCAGCAGAGCCTCACAACAAGCCAGTCGACCCCTCACTCCATGAGGACTTCAATTTTCCACATCTGGACTTCCCTCTCGTCAGAACTCCACCCAGCAGACCAGCCTATCACAGCCCAGCTCATCGAGATCCACCCTGCTGCAGTCTTTTTTCATCCAACCCAGCTATGCTCATCCAGAGACAGACATGGGGCAGAGCTGCTACTGGCTCTCACTGTGCCCAGACGCTCATGAGGTGCCCGTGATGGATGGCAGGTTAGCCCTGGCCCGCCACCCCAGCAGAGTCTCACAACAAGCCAGATGACCCCCCACTCCATGAAGACCTCCATTTTCCACATCTGGACTTCCTCCTCGTCAGAACTCCACCCAGCAGACCAGACTATCACAGCCCGGCTCATCGAGATCCACCCTGCTGCAGTCTTTTTTAATCCAGCCCAGAGCCTCACAACAAGCCAGAGAACCCCCCCACTCCATGAGGACCTCCATTTTCCTCATCTGGACTTCCCCTTCGTCAGAACTCCACCCAGCAGACCAGCCTATCACAGCCCAGCTCATCGAGATCCACCCTGCTGCAGTCTTTTTTTTAATCCGGCCCAGGTATGCTGATCCAGAGACAGACATGGGGCAGAGCTGCTACTGGCTCTCACTGTGCCCAGACGCTCATGAGGAGCCTGGGAGAGATGGCAGGCTCTAACCCTGGCCTGCCACCGCTGCAGAGTCTCACAACAAGCCAGACGACCCCCCCCACTCCATGAGGACCTCCAATTTCCACATCTGGACTTCCCCCTCGTCTGAACTCCACCCAGCAGACCAGCCTATCACAGCCCGGCTCGTGCTGCCACAAGCTGCTGCGCGGTTCATCAATAAATGCTGGATTTTGATATGATTACTAGAGTATGCTACCTGCATGGCAGAGCCTGGCAAGCTACCCGTGTCGTATTTGATATGCCAGATACCAGTAACAATTATAGACCTCATTCCCATGACCTGATGGAATGGATTTGAGGCTCTTTATGTTCCTGGAGTAAGCAGGTGCCCTTGCGCCTACTTGCACGAGACAGGTCATATGGAGATGTTACTGGTGCCCGCTCGAGCACATCGATGATGAACGGGAAGACAGTGATACAGTGATACTCCTATGTTATAGTAGTTAGCTGGTGCCAAGAAATCTGATCCCGACTGGGTGTGTATTTTGGGCAACTGAGTCCTCGTGGTACTCTGGATCAGGAAACCCAGCCAGCCCATCATTAATGGCTGGGTTTTTAAGACTGATAATACCCGCCTCTAGGAGCCTGGCATCCAGTTTCTTCTCAAAGGCTGGGTGTAGAAGCTTGGAGCTAAATATATGTAGGAGCTGTGGAAGTACAGTAAATTCTCCTGGGCTTATAATGTTTCCTTATCACTTTCATTTACATGAGAATCATGGACATACCATTGCCTATGAAGCAGATGTGTGCCCTGAGTGCTCTAAAAGAAATGGAAGTATTTTGCCTTTGAGCAAACTCACCCAGAAAACACATCAACTATCTGGAGGGGGGAATGATTACCTTGTGACTCCTCTCACTCTTCTGAACACATGACCGATGACCCCCAAAATAAATCCACTGCCTTAAGGGCTCTTCTTAGTGTGGTTTTCAATCAAAGTTGGCTCATTTAGAGTTCTTTAAGAACCGTAAGGGAACTTAAATTTCAGAAGGTGGCCTGTAGCATTCTCCATTGACTTTCCTTCATGTATGTGATCTCCTTTACTCTTTTCTCACCTCTGCCTACAAGTATCCCACTGTCTTCTTTCCACCAACACTTTATGGTTCATAGGTGATACATCCTATGTACCAAGAACCTATGCTCAGGTCCCGAGGTCCAAAACTGAGTAATGTAAGATATTTGCTTTACTAAAAAGCAGAGGGACAGGACAGGCACAGAATCCTAATGCCCCATATTCAGGGCTACAAACAAGAAGACCCAGAGGAGAACTAGATTAGCCTTTGTTCTGGTTGTTGGAGGGTATGGTAAAGAAAGTATTCATAACAGAGGGAAATAGTAGCTAATAATTAAAATCGGCTCTCAGAAAAGGTATGTATATATTTATGTCTAAGTGTATAAATTTGGGACTGCAAAGACAGTACAGAAATTACTGTGCTTGCCTTGCATGTAACTAAGGCATAGGTAACAGAGAAATGGAGTGAAGAATTAGAAAAGTGATGAGTCTTGGAGAATCTACTCCTTGAAAATAGAATTGAAGATAACTTAATGACCTTAAACTGAGTAATCTGTAATGACAGCTGTGTTTACTATCTATCTTGCAAAACTGGAGCTTGAACAACGGGCTCTCAGCAACCTCACCCACCCACCTCCACCAATAGAAATTCGCAAGTGGAAGGTGACTTTCCTTTTTTATTTTGGGGCCACAATTAGCAGTACTCAGGGCTTACTCCTGGATCTGCAGTCAGGGATCACACCTACCTGGTGAGGTTCAGGGGACCATCTGGGGTGCCAGGGATTGAACTAATACTTTGCATGCAAGCCAACTGCCTTACCCACCTTTATAACTCTTCTATCCTTTATTTCTCTTGTTATAGAACAAGAAATCAGAATAGATTTTCTAGGGTGGGGGTCAAAATCATGGTTGGCATGAATCCATAGAGAAAGAACTTTCCAGAAAGCACTGATTAAACATTAATGAATTTAGTGGCATTTTCTTCCCAAAGCATCAGGCCCACTTTGCCCTATGATGGGGAAAAGGATTTATAAAGTGACCTATCAGAGTCGACCCCTCCAGAGCAGGCTGAGGATGGGTGGGGTATGGTCCCCCATCAGGCGGTAATGCCCAACTCTGTCTCTCAGTGGCAGTCACTGCTGCCTGACTCACACACTGTGTCAGGTGACACGGATTGTACTGTCTCCAGCAGTTCGACCATCTTCATGCCCAGCAAGATCTGGAAAATATGTGTAAGTATGTCCACCCTCCTGCTTCTCCCCGAACCCCCGCGTGCTTCCCATGTGAGAAGGTGTTAATATTGAAATTAGAAAAGCCTTATGTATATGTTGTGTGATAGCAATTTGGGTTCTAAAATATTCCTCCCTCATCCTTCAGATCTGGCACTTACTCGTGGCTGAAACACTTTACCCTTGTGATCATGAGGGCAAAGGTTTAAAGTGTTCCGAGGGATGGTGCCCATCGCTTTGAAAAATAGGGATCACCTTCCCTCAAAGCCTCACTTTGCCAGTAGACTGGAGAAACAGAGTTCAGAGAAAGACACGCCAATCAGTTAAGTAATGAGCAATTCACTTATCAATTCCCACTTTCCTAAGTGTTCACAATACCTGCTTCATTTTCCTTCCCAATGACCTCAAGATGACGACAGGGAGGGTCTACTATCTCTATACTCCACAGTCATTGCTTTGTCCTACGACTGCCCCTACCTTCCTGAATCTTGCATCCTTGTTTCCTAAGAATCAAGTTACATGGTTTTCATGGAAACAGTTTGGACAACATTAACCTATTCCTCTAGCTACAAATGATAAATTTGGGGCAAGGCATCTATCCCAACTTAAACTAATCCATATGATCCCTTCAGAAAGTTGAACTTTGACTTTGGAAAAGGGCTAATTTTTCACAGGTGGGTGAGCCTACTAAATAGAAAAGTTAGCTCTAATTGGTGGCCATATTCCTCTGCTTAAGCTAAGTAGGAGACAAAACAGGCATTACAAGGGAAGAAAGGTAAACAGACAACAGGAAAGCATTCATGGTGATAAATCATAATGTTTTTCATGCCCACGGTTTCACTGGATCCTGGGCTCAAAGAGACTGCTGTCTTCAGGAACATGCACTTTATAAGCCTTTTTTTATGGGAGAGAATGGTGAATCCTGCCCCTTGAGGTATTGCAGGTGTGGCTGCGGTGCCCAGCTGCATCAGCAGGTGGCAGACAGGAGACAGACTTGTCTACACTCCAGGTCCCTGCCCTGTGGGCCCTGGATGGTGGATGGTTGATGGTCTGACATAGAAAAAGACTGGGTCCTCTGGGATAAACCCAGAACCACGGTAGAGCCTGGCAAACTACCCATGGTGTATTTGATATGCCAAAAACAGTAACAATAATGGACCTCATTCCCAATGAATGGAGACGTTACTGGTGCCCACTCAAGCAAATCAATGAACCACGGGAAGACAAGTAACAAGGATGGTGAAGGTTGGGCCACACCAATCCTTCACCACAATTCAGGGATTACTTCTGATAAAATCAGGACCAATGTGTATAAGGTAAGTACCTTAACTCTCTCCAGTCCTTATAAGCCTGTTGAAGCCCTAAAGAATAAAATTAAGCTAGATTCTCAGAAAATTCTGTGGCCAACAGTCTTCTCATTACATAGTTCACCAAGTGGCTTCCAGTTTGTCATGATAAAACATGTTTATTTTTAAGCAGTTGTGTATTGTAATGATAATAATAATTATGGAGACTTTTATAAGGTGCCAAATGACATTAATTTCTATATACTAGTTCATTTGATCCTACCAACAATTTTATAAAGGTGGTCTAATTATTATACCTATTTAACATGCAGGTTGCCTTGAGCCTTTAAGCTTTCCATAATTAAGTTTCTCTACCTTTTGTGGCCATTAGAATATCTGATAAAGTCCATCTTTTGTGAACCCATTTGTCATAGTAAGCATCACTCTGATTTCATAAATACAGTTGCTCTTTAAGTGCTTCTTTTTACATATTTCTTGAAGAATTTGAGGAGCACCTTATTTGAAATAAATGCAATGTGCAGTCAGAAAAATGATTGAATGTTCAATTGGGACAAATATAAAGTGTAAATAAGAAAAATTGAATCCAAGATTAATGATAGTGTAGCAAAAAGAATATCAGATACAGCTTAATGTGAAAGATAATTATTGCAGTTTTGTTTGTAAGAGTAAAAATTGAAAAAATTGAAAGTGAAATACATGTAATACTTGGATGAACAATAAATTATGACACATTCCTTTGAGAAAATATACTGTAGAATGAGATTGAGGACCCTGGAACAGAGTCACATTGTATCTTTTCATGGATCAATCAGAATTTGTGCCTATCACAGATTTTATAAAACTTTAAGGGTAGAAGGAACAATTCTTAGGCTGCAGGTTCAAGTCTGCAAGAAACTGGATTTCTTCAGTCTGCTTGTTCTAAACTTTTAAGAGGTGGAAACCTGATTTCTCCACTCCTAATCTCTCTTCTCCCCAGGATTTTTTCAGGCTTCCATAAGAGATTGGTGGAGATGGGGAAAGAATTTTCTGGTCTTGGGGCTTGAGTGATAGTACAGCGGGTAAGGCATTTGCCTTGCATGCAGTAAGCCCAGTTTCGATCCCCGACATCCTATATGGTCTCCTGAGTGCCGGCAGGAGTAATTCTTGGGTGTGAGCCAAGAGTAACCCCTAAGCATATCTGGGGTTACTCTGGGGTTACCAAAAAAGAAAAAAAAGAATTTTCTGGTCTTGTCTTCAATCTTCTTTGATTCTGACTCAGACATTCTCATACTATTATTGTTGTTATTGTTGTTTGTTGCAGGACTCCTCTAAGGGCCACTGCATCTGCTCTGAATTGCCGCCTGCAAATCACTTCGTAGATAAGGGGGTAGTCTAAATGTGGCAGTTTATCTGACCATGTATGCTGTACTATCTGGTATAAATATTCTCCCAAGCTACCACAATCATCGTGGGACTAGCTAGATCTTACCAGCATATTAGCCTGGCCACGTAGGACCCCTAAGTAATTAGACCAGAGAGAAATGCTGTTTGCTTCCAAGCAAACAAGCATGGCTCCCTGATATACTCAAAGGCAACTAAAATACAAAACTAAGCAATGAAGTAGAAGAGACTTGTGAAGGCTTGGAGAAATATTTAACTGGCATTAGTATTAGTCTTTGGTACAGAGACATGCCATCTCAGAAACCCCTTCTCTACCCTATAAAGGCATTTCCAGGCAGATCTTGGCTCAAAACATTAGCATACAAAAGGGGCCTAGGTGAGGTGCAGGGAGGGATTACCTAAGGGCATTTGACCCTCCCTGCTTTCCATAACAGTGGGAGGAAGGTCTGAGTTGCAGGGGGTATAAAACTAGCCTATTTCCTCTCTCGCGCTTCTTTTTTGGGCTCTCTTTGTGAGCGCTCACCCTTCTTGGAAGTCTTGTCTTCCCCTTTTACAAGGGCTTTACACATGGTGGTCGCCATCTTGGCCTACACGTGGCTGGGGTTTTAGCCTGGAATCCTAAGCACCAGGCTTTTCCTTTTGCTGATTTGTATGCCTGAACCTGTGATAAGTAAAGCCTTTTAAAAACTGCATCGGATTCCTGAGTTTTCATCCATTCCGCCGGCTTCGGAGGTAGAAGGGACCTCACTTTCCGGCACTGTCAGGGACCCCGGAGCTCCCCGACAGTTGTTATTGGATAAAATTGGTTTAAAGAGTACAAAAGTTTAAATACCATCGGGTATAATGTTCTCATACCATATCTACCACTAGAAAGCCAATATCCGCATACACCATAGTCACTAGACCCTATTGGATCCTTTCAACTTGATTCTCCCCACACCCATCTTTGAAAACCTCAGCTCTATTGTCAGAGTCTTAGGGTTTCTGGTCCCCGCCCATTGACATTCTCCATTGTTTTGTTCTGTTTACTTATGAGCTGCATATATATGCGAGCATCTGATATTTGTTTATCCTTCTGGCTTACTTTTGATCAGCATGACTTGCTCCTCTTCCACCTGTGTAGCAAAAAGACAAGACTTCATTTTCTATTGTGGCTGAGTTGTCTTCCAATGATGCCCACAAGATTGTAATCATGGGTCTCTGTCCTGCTGAGCCATTGTTGACCACACAGCAAGAACTCTTCCAAGTCACCAGATCTCTGTAGCATATCCATGCTGCTGCTCATGCCAGATGCTCAGGAGAGGGACACTTGGAAGTGTTAAGGCAAAAAGTGAATTTTCCTGTGCTGTGGGTTCTTGAGAATTGTATGAAAGATTTGCATAAAAAACTCAGAAGAAAGAAAGTTAGTTTATTGTACAGATGGTTCCAGGTCCCTCCCCAGATTCTAGGCCTCTCTATTATCCATGAACAATGTCCTTGTCCTATTCCTAATGCTGTCCGGTTCAGTGTTACGACTTCCCTGTCCTGTCCCACGCCATCTACTTGCTGCGCATGAACGATGTCACTGGTCCGGTCCCTGCGCTGTGTGTGAGCCACTAAAGCATCTTACATGCTTTAGTGGCTCACAAAGGGTATCCCAGAGATACCCTTTGTGATCCTCACACACAATGCAGTTTGACTTGCCAATGAACTATAACCAAGTGTGTTTGAATACAACCAGTGTGTGAGTCCCACAATGAAATGTGGCCAGTTACTGCAATGACAATAAGGGGAAGGGAGGGAAGGAATATTGCTAAGTCTTCATGAAGCCAGACAAGCATTTATTAATAACCTTGAACATGTTTCTACAATCAACTATGGAAGAATAAAATGAAATCAGTGTATGCCTCTAACTTATGTAGACTTTGGGCAGAATCTAGAAGTTTGTAAACATTGATGGGGAAAAGAAAAGTTACAGATCACTAATCTGTAATTGAAATTTCACATTTTCTTCAGTTCTGGACAGAGGATGTAAGGACCCAAGCACCACCTGTAACTCACTTGACACCAAGCAAATGTATTTTTTGTATAGTAATTATAGCCATCTGAAACTATGCTGCTGCTCACCATTGCTTAGAAGTTCTTGCACTCAGTGATCTGCAACTTTAGCTCAGTGTCCCCCAACCCCGGGTACTTTGGTAAGGTGGAAAGAAGAAAGGTCACTTTCTCCCACCTCTGCCACCTTGGGACCGACTGAAAGGCTAGGACTGAAAGTCTCCAGTAGGTCCCTGCACAGCGTGGACGTGAGTCTCACAAGCCCTACTCAAAAGCCATCATGCCATGTCCACTTGCTCTGCCCAGTACGGAGTTAACCCCTACCACCCAATTTCTTGGGGAGCCATGAACTCAAGCTGAGCAAGAATTGCTCTTTGTGGGAAAGGAGAGCCAGTCCTAGCCTTTCCCAGGCCTTTCCAGTCCCTGTCTTTCTTACAGAGAAGAATTTCAGGAGGAGGCAAGCAGTGAAGTAAACACATTTTATTTGGAAATTTTTTTAAAGACAGAGAAGGAAGGAGAACAAGAGAGAGAGAGAGAGAGAGAGAGAGAGAGAGAGAGAGAGAGAGAGAGAGAGAGAGAGAGAATCATGTGCTCCAGAGAGAACATGGGCTTCTCCAAAGGTGGAGAGTCCAGTACACAGGTCAAGAGGAGGGTTGCAGGTGACACATGTGCTTTGACATCACATTTGCTTGGCCATGTGGGCACAAGCAGCCCAAGGGCTCTGGTAACATATGTGTGCTTCCTTTGTTCAGGTTGGCTTTTATAGGTAGTTTTCCCCCAGGCTGTCCCAGATAGGGATTTCCACCTAGGTAAGAGTTCTTTGCTAGGGTGGTTGCCAAGGAAGTAGAGATGGGATTGGTAAATGGTCTTCTTTGACCATTTGTTTTCTTGGCCTTTGTTCCTACTGGAGCTTATCTCTGACCCCCTCCCCAGGCCCATCTCTCTGAGGTCCTTCTCTGGGTCTGTTGGCACCAGGTAAGGGTCTTATCAGGCTTTCCTGTATCAACAAGGAACTGACAGCCTTAGGAACATTGGCTTTATTACTTCCATTCCATTGCTATGGGGCCTTTTTCTATTTATCAGCCTGCTTCAACTGCTTTGGAAGTATTTGCACCCTGTGATCTGCAACTGCAGCTTGGTAGCTGTGAAAATACAACAGTCGCCATATTCTATTTTTAAAATGGTGATGGTTAGACTTTACTGCTATTGGACTCGATATGATATTTGGGAGGGTTGGGCCACACTTGACTGTGCTCAGGTATTACTCCTGGCTCTGTGCTGAGGAACCACTCCTGGCAGGACTTAGGGAACCATACACAGTGTCGGGAATCAGTTGTGTACAACGGAAGAGCCTTATTCCCTGTAGTGTCCCTCTGGCCTAACTTCTTTTGCCCCATCCTTACCCTTTTCTGTAGTGTTGGGATGACTGGTGGAGCCCACTCAGATTGGGTGCTCATACTCTAGGACCCAGTGCTTGCCAAGGAAGGCTGCTTTAGTGGCTCACACATTTTGCTTGCTCTCTAGAAGTCACATTCTTTTATAGTGTGCTGTTCACACACTTCATGGAGAAGAGGCGGACATCAGAAACTTTGCTGTGTGCTGGGGATCACAAATGGTTATGAATTGCCATTGCTACTGGGATCCCACTCAAGGTGGTGCTGGGGATCCAACTCTGGGCCTCATAGCTCCAAAGCAGGTGCTCTACCGCTAAGCTAGGGGGCAGGGAGCATTCCAGGCATTTAATTTTTTGTTATGGATGCTGGAGAGAAAACTCATTGGGCTGAGTGCCTGATTTGTGTGCAGAGGCCTGTGTTCCATTCCTGGCACCCTCTGGGTGAACACTGGCTGGAAGCCCAGAGCGCCAAGGCATTGCTGGAGGTGGCACCCAAAATGAGTTCACACTTTTGTGTGCAACAAGAACCGATGGATCCACAGAGTGCCCTATTAGAACCAGCAAATTCTCACCATTCTTTTTACTTTTGATTTAATTATTTTTATTTTGTAATTTTGACTGGGGACCACACCCATCCTGGCTGTAGGCTTAAGGATCATGGCTCCTGGTGATCTTCTGTGGCACCAGGACAGAAGCAGGTTTGGCTGTAGGCAAAATAAGCATCTGACCGACAATAATTCTCTAAGGGCCAACCCTTCCCTTCCTCTCCCCCAGTCTGATTAAATAAGAGCTAAGAGCTTCCCCCCCCACCCCCCCCCCCATCCTTACCTACACAGGATCTTCCTTCGATCAAATTTCATTAGAGGCCGGACCAAGAGAAGGACATGCTGGTGTGAGCTGCCCCATCTCACCTGCAGTCACTCAGCCAGGCCCAGCAGACTGAAGCTTTTAGCTGACCCAAGGGTACCAAAGCTGCCTTTCTTTGCTTCAGTTCTGCCTTCTTGCCTCCCAGAAAGCGTAGGGATTTTTGCCTGATCAGACAAGCATACCGGGTGAGGAGCACTGAGTTCATTTCCTCCCTGGCAGACATTCACAGCGTCTCCTTGCTGGGCTCCAGGAGATGTTAATAAGTACGATTAAGTGGGACCTGATCTGCATTCCCTATGGATTACTTGGGGTTTTGCTCCTAAGGATCAAAGCGTGCACACACATGGTGTCCCTGCAGTAGCCTGTATTAGCCCGTGTTTGCTGAGAGCAAGACTATAACAGGTTTTTCCTGTCCAGACCAGGACGCCTCTGGAAATGGAATACACACACACACACACACACACACACACACACACGACGCCCCTAGTAGTGGAATTCTCACACACACACACACACACACGCCATCCCTGGAAACACACACACATACACATACACACACGATGCCCCTAGTAGTGGAATTCACACACACACACACACACACACATCTGCAGGACACAAAGGAAGACTTTCTATGTGCTTGCTTGGCACGTGGCGGATGGCACAGGGCATTGTGCGATTTAGTCTGCAGTAGGGGCTTTTGCAGGCACCCTGCCCCCAAGCCATCCAATGGTGAACACTCAAGGATTCTAATTCTGGAGAGGTTTCTTTCTACCTCTTTTTCCCCTGGAGGTGGTTGAAGGTGGGGGAGGGTACTTAAATCGTAGCCTTTGAGGGCTCTTTGTGTTTATAATTAGTCCTAAGCCCTGGGATGGCTCGATTCGAATCACCTCCAGGCACCCACCCCCATTGCTTGCCCAAGTGCTGTTAATTAGCCCTGCAAAGATCCACTAGCCTGATTGGCAGCAGCCTTGCAAAAGGCTCCCTGCCCTCTCTACAACAAAGAGAAATGTCTTTGCGGTTCAGTTGTCAGCCAGGTTCTTTGCATTTTCAGGCAGCCACTGAGGCTTTCATAGATGCATTTATTTGGACGTGTTTGCTCCAGTGTTTAGGTGGAGATCGCAAGTAATTGCAAGGTCAACCCTGCAGCTGAGAAATAATAAGCATGCCTGGTGGTTGTCACATCCAGAAGGGAGAGAACCTTCTCTCCCTTGGCAGAAGCATTCATTTTTCCATCAAGAATATGATGAAAGGTTTGGGAAACCACTTGGCAATATCATTAGCACTAAGCTCAGACTTACCCCGCCACCCAGCAGTTGCGGTTCTAGGTGACTCCTGTAGAAATGTTTTATACAATTTCCCCAAAAGAGTACTAAGAGGTGCCCAAGGGCACTGTCAATAACTTCAGTCTGGAAGGTGCTCAAGTGCCCATCAGGCTTGCTGTGACGTTTTAAAATTGTCATAAATGTGCACAATGGGAAGCTGTACTTCAGAGAAAATACCAACTTGAATGCAAAAATCCATCCGTGTCATTAGGTCACAAAAATATGGATGAATCTCAAAAATGTATATTTTTTAGTGAAGGAAGCTGGACACACACACACACACACACACACACACACACACACACACAAAGATACTGTATCAGCTTTTTTTAGAAGAATGAGAATTGATACAAATCTCTGCTGCTATATATTTTGTCCGTGGGGGGTGCACCCAGCTGATTTCAGCGACAACTCCTGGGTCTGTGCTCAGAAATGACTCCTGGCAGTGTTCAGGGAACCATATTCAGTGCTGGAGACCCTAATGACATGAGACCTTACATCATGCACTCATCTTCCCTGCCCCTAGTCTATGCTTTAACCAAGGAGTGGTTCAATTTGGAATAGGCACAATAAGGAGTAGGAAAATTTCCTGGACATAAGAATAAACATGTTCTCTTCCTTGATTTGTCTCTGGGTTATGAGATCAATTAGTGTACAAAAATGTTTGACGTTGTCAACTTACATGTGAACATTTTTTGCATGTGTCTTGTAGTTCCATAGATAGTAAAAATAATAAAAAGCATCAATAAACGGGGCTAGATTGAGGTGACTTCCTCAGTGGGAAATTTTCAGGTTGACCTGATCATTTCATCATTGTAGTGGACAAAGCAGATTTAGCCTCCCACACCTGCTGAACCAGGCCGGGATGTGGTCACTGTTGCCAGGGGCTGGCTCAATGTCCCACGCGCAGGAAACCAAACAATGAGGTGTTGACTTTGGAGAAAAGAAAGAGCTTTGTTGCATGATCAGTCTACAGGGAGAGCAGAGGTTAGGTTCCAATCTGCCTTACTTTGATGCAGGAGCCTTTTTGTGGGGGGCTAGTAGGTAAGAGAAATATGAGGAAGAGAACGTCCTTCAAAGGCTAGCTGGAAGGGACTACAGTGGGGCATTTTGGTAAGGAATGAGAAAATGTTCCTGTAGTCCATATTCCCTGTCAAGGACTCTCTCTTCTAACCTGGAAGACATTTGGTTTTTATTCATTTTTGTGTCCGTTCCAGTGTAGTGTCGTACTAATAGTAGATGAAAACCAGACTAGATGTGACATAGAAACAGTGGTAGAGGGTGAAAGCAGTGGGCACTTAAACTTTGGTGCTGGGGGATGGAAACAGGTATTTTATATATTGATACCATAATCTTTCAGACTGTAGTACCTACCTAAACTAAATAAATTTGTTTAAAGGACTGTCTCTTCTAAAAGTGATCAGACTGCCAGTTCTGTTTTTCTCTGTCATTTGGCTCCTTGGGTCTGGCAGGGGGTGAGGGGACTGAGAGAAAAAGGGAACAAGTGTTCTGTCCAGGTGCTAGTTCAGGTCCAAGTCTGCTACGCACACACAACTCCGTTGGTCATGTTCAGAAGGAGAAGGGTCTATAATCTGTGCCTGGGATCTGAAAAACAACTTCTGAGAGATTTATTAGTTCCTGCTTAAGCTAGTTTGGGGCAGACCTATGGACAGTTTCAGTTGGGGCTGCAGTTCTATCTGGAGAACTGGGTCCATATAGTGGACTGCACTCCTTCTGCCATGGACCTGGTGCTAGAGGCCGACAACATCATCCTAGGTTCTAATACAAACAGATAGACGATTGAAAGAACTTTATGGAGGGGAGAGCTGGGAATTGGAGCCAAGTTCATGCCCTAGGAGCCCTTGGGGTAGTGTTAAGATAGATGGACACAGACGATTCATGGAAAGAAATTTCAGGAAGCTATAAAACCAAGAAATGTTTGCAGAGGTAAGGTGCCATCTGAAAAGGAGTCATCCTGCCTCGATCCCAGACTAAAGACTTCAGCTCAAATCCAAAGGCTGCACTACCTCAGTAGCTAATTCAACAGGAAACAAGACCATTATAAGACTCAGAAAGAGACCACAGAGGTCAAAGTCATTTTACTTAATTATTTCTAATAAAGATTCATATCTCCACAGGGAGCCCCAAGTTAAGGCAGCTTGGAAAAGTCTCCAATACTTCCCAAAGTAGTTCAAGGTGCTCAAGCTGCCTGTGTCTCTCTTTAGATTGTACAATTTGTTTTACTTTAGTGACTCTCTCTTGTCTATAGAGAAACCCATACTCTTTCTTGATTGTACCTCATTTTTTCCTTAAAATGCTATTTTTGCTTCATGGTATCACTTTACTTGTATCACTTGTCTTCTCATTGTTCATCGATTTACTCGAGCAGGCACCAGTAACATCTCCATATGTCCTGTAGCGTGCTAGTGTAGTACAAGGGCATCTGCTCGCTCCAGGAACACAAAGAGCCTCAAACCATTTGTTCAGGTCATGGGAATGAGGTCTATAATTGTTACTAGTTTTTGGCATATCAAATACTTCATGCTTCATGGTCACTTGTCTTCCCGTTGTACATTGATTTGCTAGAGCGGACGTAGTAACATCTCCACTCATTGGGAATGAGGTCCATTATATGGTATTTTCCTGAAAACCATGTTCTTTACTAAAGATAGGGACCTAGCCCCCAGGTTAGGGGAAAGGGAGGGAACTTTTTTCCTGCAGAGTATAACCTCAGCTCAGCATGAGAAATACAGCTGCTGGAAAGTGAGTAACAGATACCAGCTGCCATGGTGTGCAGATCAACTGGCCTTAGGTACAGCTTAAAGGCTGCCTTAGTGATGCTGGTACAACCTAGACACCTGTACAGATTTTACCCATTCTGATCTCCCTTGGGCATTCATCCACCTTCAAGTGTGCCTCAGACTCAAGAGGACATTAAAATCCTATGACAAATTTTCTGGGTTGGGGCTAGAGAGATAGAGCACTTGCCTTGCATGCAACCAACTCAGGTTGAATCCCAGGCATCCCATATAGTCTCCCAAGCACCACCAAGAGTAATTTCTGAGTCCATAGCCAGGAGTAAGTCCTGAACATCACCGGGTGTGACCCCCCCAAACAAAACAAAGCAAAACAACAACAGCAACAACAAAAATAATAAAAAATGTTCAGGGCTTGCAAAATGGAAAATTATATAATCAAAATTTTAAATGTAAAAACTAATTTTAAATGCTCCAATGCCTACAAAAATACCTTAGCTAATTCTGTATTTCTCAAATACAAAATATTTGGGGATCTTGTTTAAATGCAGTGTGCAAAATATCTGGGGTTCTTGCTTAAATACAGCTTCTGATTCAGCAGATCTGGGTGGAATGTGAGACTACACATCTTACAAACTCCTAAGTGCAGCCTTGCTTCTAGTCTACTATGTACTTCTATTGTGTGACTATGTTGCATTTTGTTTATTCAGCCAATCTCTGGACATCTGGACTATTTTCAGCTTTTGGCTATTGTGACCAATGTCATTTTACTCATGGGCATATACATATCCATTCAAGTTCCTTCCTTTGAGTCCATTGTAGTATATATTCAGAAATAGATTTGCTGGACTATGAGGTAGTTTTATGTTTGACTTTGTGTTTAAGGTACCAGAGATCAAATTCACAGTTACACACACATGCAAGGGAAGTTCTCTACTGCCGACCTGTCGGGGACACCGCCCGGGTCCCCGACAGTGCCGGAAAGTGAGGTCCCTTCTACCTCCGAGCCGGCGGGAATGGATGAAGACTCAGGAATCCGATGCAGTTTTAAAATGCTTTACTTATCACAGGTTTAGGCCTACAAATCAGCAGTAGGAAAACCCGGTGCTTAGGATTCCAGGCTAAAGCCCCAGCCACGTGTAGGCCAAGATGGTGGCCACCATGTGTTAATGCCCTGTGAGGAGGAGACAAAAGACAAGACTCCCAAGAAGAGTGTGAGCCCACAAAGAGAGAGAGCCCAAAAGGAGCGAGAGAGCGAGGAAGCAGGCTGGTTTTATACCCCTGCAACTCAGACCTCCCACTATTATGGGAAGCAGGAAGGGTCAAATGCCCTTAGGTAATTTCTCTCAGCACCTCACCTAGGCCCTATTATATGCTAATGTTTTGAGCCAAGATCTGCCTGGAAATGCCTTTATAGGGTAGAGAAGGGGGTTTCTGAGATGGCATGTCTCTGTACCAAAGACTAATACTAATGCCAGTTAAATATTTCTCCAAGCCTTCACAAGAGTCTCGTCTACTTCCACGGTAGTTTTGTATTTTAGTTGCCTTTGAGTTATCAGGGAGCCGTGCTTGCTTGCTTGGAGGCAAACAGCATTTCTCTCTGGTCTAATTACTTAGAGATCCACCGTGGCCAGGAAAATATGCTGGTAAGATCTATCTAGTCCCACGATGATTGTGGTAGCATTAGAGAATATTTATACCAGCCAGTACAGAATGCATGGTCAGATAAACTGCCACATTTAAACTACCCCCCTTATCTATGAAGTGATTTGCAGGGAGGCAATCCAGGGCAGATGCAGTGGCTTTTTAGGCTTTTAGGTGTCCTGCAATACTGACCTGGATCCCTGCCCCTCCTTATTTAATGTTCTAAGGGGGAGAAATTATAGTGATTTAAAAAATTGGAGTAGGCCATAATTTTAATGACCCAGATGAACATCTCTCTCAGATTTATGTCCCCATGAACTGCGGGTGGTGCCTGCCACTGCTTTCACTAATAAAATGGAGGGGCAGCTATGGCATGCCAATTCTAAGATAGAAACTAATTGATCTGGCAGGCTCTGCTTCCTTCCTTCTGATAAGCTTAGTTTTCATTCAGTCCTTCTTGGAACTCAGCCACCATGCTTAGGAGCAGTCCAAGGAGCCACATGGAGAGGCCCACATAGAGAAGATCCAAGGCCTCCAGCGGACAACCCGAAATGAACTCTCAGTCAGACACCTGACATGATACCAAAACATTCCTGGTATTTCAGCTTCAGCTAAATTCATGCCTAACCCTTCTGGAGACTACTGTTAGTCCCTGTCCTAATCAGTCGTTCTCACACTAGGAGCAAGAAGACCCAGCCATGAAAGAGAAGGCATTGTTTTCAGACATCTCAAGTTTTGAGATGATTTCTTACACAGCATTAGCTCACTAAGACAAAACCCCTCCAAGCAAGTTAGAGAAAGAACAAAATGCATTATATCTAGCATAGGGTTCAGTTAAATTAAAGGTATTCTTAGTGTTATGCAGGTGCAGAGTCATTAGAGAGCTAAAATATCCAAGGTCCTTACAAAAGGGAAAATGCATAGCAACTTGGGAGAGAGAGTCTGAGCTAAAGGCCTGGGTTGCCCAGCACATGATGCCAATCCTTCCACCAAAGAAGGCAGCCAGGGATTTTTTCCATATAAGTATCTTGGCATATGGCTTCTAGGAATTTGAACTCTTAATTAAAAGCTTCCTTTTGCCCAGAAATTATTGTGCAGCAGAGCGATAAGGAAGAGTTCAGCCAAGTCTGATCTCAGATTCCCAGGAGCACAGAAAACAGCTGCCTGAAGAGTCCAAGAGTCTGGAAGGCAGCAGCTGAGATCTGACACTCACCCACTGGCCTCACAGGCATCCCTGAGCCCTGTCTCTCTCTTTCTGCCAGACATCAGCTTCTGCCTCACCAGGTTCTCCATCTGGGGCTCCAGGACCCGTGCCTATAGGAATTTTGTTGATGTGAGGAAGAAGAGTGGACAGAAGCTCACTCATTCCTGGGGAATGACAGCGTTCTGTGAGCCAGCAGGTGCTAGGCTGGAAATAGGGCAATATGTGAGCCAATGAAAAATATAAGATCTTTTGCGCATGGGGGAAGATCTGCCAGCTGGCTCTCCCCTAGCTCAGCTGACCATGGGTTTTGGGAGTGGGCCCATCACCTCTGTAGGGCCTCGGAAGCAGCTGGATGAGACTCACTCACCATAATAGCCGCCATTTTCGTTGTCCGGACACCACTGTTCATCAGGAGCCCGCCCAAGAGAGACAATGATCAAGACCAGCTTAGTAGAGCAACTGAGTTTAAGCCCAGGTAGGCAGCTCTCGGAGGTGGAAGTCACTGGGCATTTGTGAAATGGAGCTGGGGCCCCCTTCCCCTCTCTGACTCGTCCCAGAGGCCAGGTGGCCCTGCCCGTCCCAGAGGCCAGGTGGCCCTGCCCATGAATTGCCTCAGGGCGATCAGCCATCAAGCAGAAACTCAGACATGCATGGGGAGAGCTGCCACCCGGCTCTTCCTGAGTGGTGCAGTGGTGTGGTACATCAAACTAGTGGAATCAATCATGTCCTAGAATATATTACAATACACAATGTGTAATAAAGGGAAGTGAGAAGGAGAGAGAGAGAAGAGAGAAAGGAGATAAAGAACCTGCCATGGAGGCAGGCTGGGGGATGGGGAGGGAATTGGGGACATTGGTGGTGGTTAATAGGCATGGATGGAGGGATGGGTGTTGGAGCACTGTAGAACCAGAACTCAAACATTAAAAAATAAAATAAATTAAAACAAATAAAAACAAAAGGAATAATAAAAAAAAGATACGATCTTTTCTGTCAGGGATATTGAACCGCAATGGAGAAGAGCAGGTAAACACACATGCAACTCAGAGCCTGAATTTGTTCCTGACTTGGGGAGGGGGTGGTCCTTGGAGTAATTCTTTCTTATAGACATTTGTTCTTATAATTTGTCATTATGTGTCCATTTCAACATAACCACCTTAAGAATGCCTTCTCCAAACCACAAACAGAACTGAAGGAGTATAGCAGATGCTTTGTATATGAGACCCTGGGTTTGATTAACGCAACATGGCCCCTAAGCACACCAAAGTAGGCCCTGAGCCTCAGGTCACCCAACTCCTTCCCTGATTCCTAGGGAGCTATTGCTTCCCTCTGGTCTGCTTCTCTGAGCAGCGCTTACTAATGACAGTTTTGTCTTTTGTTTTGGAGCCATACCTGAAGGTGCTCAGGGCTTACTCAGAAGTACTCTATGCTCAGAGGGTCACTCCTGGCTTATCTCAGGGAACCATGTCAATGCCAGGTATCAAACCCCATCTACTTTGTGCAAGGCAAGTGCCTTCCACCTGTACTATCTCCCCAGCCCTATATCAGATGTTTTTATGTATTGATTGGTTTATAATCTCTAGCTCATTCATGGAAGGCAGACTCTAACTATCAGGGTCTTAAGTACCTAAAAACACTACTTGGCACGTAACAGGTGCTTAGTAAATTTGAATAAATAATAGCAAAAAACTTTGCACCTTATCTTTTCATTTATTATTATTATTATTATTATTATTATTATTATTATTATTATTATTAGGAGGAGGAATATTTGTATTTGGGCCACATCTGGCTGTGCTCAGAGACTACTGGCTGTGCATTCAGTAATCACTCCTGGCATGCCTAGGGAACCCTGTTGGAGTACACACCCTGGTTATGGCTCCCCAGAGCCTCTGCATCTTGCCTGGAGCTATCTCCCACAGGTCACTTTAGATAGGGGGCAGGATGGCAATTTGGATCTGTGACTCTCTGTGTAGCAGAGTATCTCACCATGTATTCTATGTTTGCTGTTCAAAGTATTTCCTCTTTCACAGATCTCTCTGAGGGACTAGATAACTCCATCAGGGTCTGTCAGGCCATGTTGGATCCTTTTTCAAATAAAATAGCCACAATTAATCAGAGAGAAATGCTGTTTGCCTCTTGGCAAGTGAGGGTGGCTCTCAATAATTCTAGAGGCTAGTACCCAGAGCCACCATGAAGTAAAGATAAGGATCCTGTGAAAGTTAGGAGAAATAATACTCAGATACAGAATATCCATGATAAAGATACACACCTTTTGTATTAACCTGAGATGCATTTCATCTCAGATTCCCTTCCGCCATTCTTACAAAGTGCCTGCAGGTGAACTATAAGCAACACCCTGCTCTGGCAAATTAGTATTTGAATGGTCTAGGCCAGGTGAGCTCACTAGGTTCCCAACCTGAATGTGATAGAATTGTCCCTAACTGAAACCCGTCTTGTGGGCTGGGTCAGCTCAATAGGAATATAAAAGAAGAAGCCTTCTTCCTTTCTTTCTGCCATCTAGGCTCTCTGCCCATTAGGATTCCTTTCTGCCTGCTTGCTGTTTGGACCTAAGCACATGGTTCAGGGTCCAGCGGCCATCTTAGTCTAGGATTCTAAACCTACCACGTGGGCCCAGCAAGGAACTGAAACTTTGGGGTTCTCCTGATATTGGATTGTAATGCCAGAACTTGTGTGAGTAAAAGCCTTTTGGTACTTTACTGGATTCACGAGTTTTTATCTACCAGAGGCCGATCCCCTTGGGGAGAAGGGGGATTCTATCCTGCTTCCCAATATTGCTGGGAAACCCAGCTCAGCCAGAAGCAGAGACTCCCGACAGACCCTGTGGATGCCAGGAATCTAAGCTAATGTAAGGTAAGTGACTTTCCAACTGTACTATTTCTTGCCCCACTCCACTTTTTTCTTTTTATTTTGTGCCACTTCATTGGTAATTTTAGTTCTCCTCACTAGAAAGAAAAAATGCACTAAAAAAAAAGGAATAGA